>JAJMAH010000077.1:0-97904 GCA_030564925.1 Geotrichum aggregatum | reverse complement strand
AAGAGTGATTCGGGTTTTGACTTACGGTAAAACGAATTTTGGCTCAAGCCATCCATGAAGGAAGAAAGAAGACGTCTTGACTGCATTTGATACAGACCTGGGGAGCTCTTATTTACTTTGTGTTTATATTTTACTTTTACCATTTTTGTTTCTACATAATCTTTCATAGCCGTGATTTCAATCTATTCATTCATTCATTTCAGCCCAGAACCGCCCATAGCTCGTAAAAGGACTAGTTTTCGTACTTCGTATCTGGCTGCAACACTTGGGATAGTAAATATAGTGCTCCCGTGACCACTGAATACATTCTGATAACCTGCTCAAAGAGAGGAAAAAAGCTATTTAGCCAAGTTTATCGCGGTAGCCAGGTTTCTTACATCAATCCGCACTTTACCTCAATGATGGCAAACCTTTTAGGGTAGTTCGCATAAGGCTTTCCCCTGGTACCATACAACCAGGTTTCCCTTAGCGTTGGGGCTCATAGCAGTCTCAGGGAGTATTCCGACACCATCGAAGCAATTGAACACAACGACGGCGAGTAAGCTGAATTGGTCTGTATCAGACAAAAACCTGAACTGTCCCTGTTCTTTAGGTATAAATAGTTATTACAGCTTGTGTAGTCTCATCATTTAGCCAGGATATTAAATTGATTTATTATATATAAGCTGTTTAGTTTTCGCATTTAGCAGGTCATGATTTGGTTATATTATTTAGCAGGTCATCAAAGTGATTTATCTATCTATCCAGCTTACAGTAGCTACATCATTGTACTTGCTTGCTGCTGGAGAAAAGTTTACCCATTCGTTCTGAAGGTAAAAGCGCCCTCGTAACGTGTTTCAGCCTCCGTAACGACTCAATGCAATAAAGTATCTGATCAATCTATCTATAATTAAAATTTTTTGTTGAAATTTGGTGTAGACTTCAACAATAAATACACATAAAAAATTCATCTTCCCCTACAAAACTTGGCTTTTTGAAAGCCAAAAAGAGGCTACGCTCATGCCTGGGATTCCGCTTATAACCTTCACTTTGTCTTTGACTTATGGTAGTCAACTCTTTATATTGATTGCTAATTACAACAATAATATATAGGGTAATCAATCACAAGAAGGGTTTGGCTTTCAAGTCCATTTCTTAGAAGTATGAAACCAAAAAAAAGAAAAAAACTAAAAAAAGTCATCTACAAACACAGAAAAATGCTGAAATAAATCACCAATGCTCATTTATAAACGAGTCTTAGTGGAAGCCCAAACACGATAGGAGCAGCACCGTTCAAGAATTTGAGATTGCATTCATCGCGGCTATTCATAACGGCCTCGCTTATTGACATTGTTTTCATCCCAGGATTTGAAGGCGGAAACGATCCCCAACGTTCAAGCATTCCTGCGCTAAACTTGTCAATGTCTTTGTCAGTTACGTCCCACATATTAGCAACTAACATAGGACAACCAGCAACCAGATAGCTCATTGGTGTTCCCCACGGCTCGTAGTCACCAGCCTCTTCCAACGCCCCCGAGCTACACCCTAGTAATAGTGTCGGACAGCACCTAGTAAGACTTTTGATTTTTCCGGAACGAATGTACTGCTGTCCGCCTCCATGGCCCATGTAAACAAAAAAGTCACCATTTTCTAGCATTGTGCTGACTTCGGTTTCGGTTGGTGGTTTTGCAGTTAAACCTGTCCAGCCCGGCATTCCCTCAAAAATTCCTTGGAATCTTTCCTGAGTCCGTGGTAAATCTTTTCCGGGATTTAAAATATAGTGGCTATTATTACTGTCTCTGTTGATCGAGAGATTCATATTGCCAGATAATTGAGAGAGTAAACTTTCGAGGACCGTGAAAGAAGGAACTCTTGTAACGGATTTATTTCTCAACGAAGGAATAGACTCCCAAGGAAATGCTTGGCTTTTCTTGTCCAGAACAAGAACTGTGTGATCGATGGAGTTCTCCGCTATTTCGCTTTCTGGTAAACCTGCTAATTGATTGTAGTAGGTCTTGACAAGCTCCTCAATGTCAACCAAGAATTGATCCATCTCAATTTCATCGTAAGCGTTTCTCTCACCGTGAAACTGAAGTGTATCAAGAATAAAGTATACAAGGTCCTCCATCATTCCGGGATCTTCAATACTCTCAGGATCACCAAGACCAACGAAGAGTTCAATAAGCTTTGAGTCAATTTGAAGTTCATTGCCCTCTGATGGTGTTGAGCCCGCAACGGTCTTAGTAGCCACTTTCTTGCCACCCATCCTTGAAGCAGGACCTCTTCTTCGGCCACCACCTAATCTCCAGTTCCTGGACGGCAAATGGGTTTGAAGAATAGCAACAAATCTCTTGCAAAAGTTGTCCATCAAGTGAGGGATTGGTCGCATGGTATTGAAGATTCCCAGAAATCCACCAATCCAAGAGTACTCCGCATCGTGAAGTAACTCTTGAAGTCGTTGATCCAGTTCATATCTTTCCCTCCACCAATCTTGTCGCTCTTCTTTTGTTTTGATCAAAGAGGTTCGCTTAGCACTTGCTGTAGCATTGCTCAGTTCTATAATTTCACGAAGCTGCAGTAATCCGTGATCAAAGGAAAATGACTCTTCATTTGCATCTCGACAATTGTGACGATTTAGGGGCAAATTGAGCAAAAACGGGCTTCTAGAGTTCTGAAATCTACAGAGAATCAAACTTCCAGTCTCAGAACAGACTCTTATTGATACAACCGCCCATTTCTGTGGAATAAGATCAATGAACTTCGTTTTGTAAAGAGACATAACGCCTTGTAGCTCCGTCTTTCTGAACTCCGAAATTGAAAAATCACCTTCTTGGAGTGGCAATGTGTCGAAATGGCTTGGCCAGCTGAAATCGTTATTTTTGAGTTTAACAACTGCTTTATCACTAGATAGGGTGAGTCCTCTGGATAGTTCATGGAGTACCAAGCTAGGAAATGGAAGCAATTCACCCTTTTCAGAGATAGTATCAGTTGTTGCACTAACGGCTGAAATTAAGATTGTAATACTGCTGAGCAGCGTCGAGATACCGACAAGTTCGGTTGCAGTACAAACGATAATCATATCAGATATGCAGTTCAGAATTAGTTTCTCCGCACTTTCCAAATTTCTGACTGCTTGCTTAGGGTATTCAGCTTTGGAGTGGTTGTTCAAAAATGCTGGAGTTACTTTGACTGAAGGGATTGAAATTGCAGAGTCGGACACGAAAGCAAGTACTGGGTCCTGCTCTAACTCTCGCCTAGCCAGTAAGTAGAAGTTCCTTGCTTGTGCTACTTTGAGCAGTACGCTATCTCTTGTCCCAGCATTGCGATATTGCTCTTTAAGAAGAGACATGGCCCCGTCCACTTCATTTTGAAGCCCCAAGCTGTAAACCTGGCTTCTAACAATACTGTTCCATACCACTTCGACACCATATATATCACTTGGAGTAGCTTTCAAGTTTTGGGATTGAGAAGGGTTTTTGAGAGGCTGTCTTAATGTTTCCGGCCTCTGCACTCGATGAGATCTGATTGAAGCAAAGTTCTTCACTGGCCTTAGTGCCGTGTTTCTCAAACTTCTTGCTCTTAGAGAGGTGGCCGGGCCTGTCTTAGAATGAGAGGACTCAATCAAAGCGCTTTTGACCTTTGTTTCGGAATTAATTCCCAGTGACAGCCTCGAGATTTCATCCGTAATAGATTTCATAGTAAAAGTGGCGCTTTTTTCTTTCAAATCGGTAAAAACTTTGTCGGACATTGTGTAGAACTCAGTTTCTTCCATGAACATCCGCTGTCGCTGAAGACTGAGAACAGCGGAATGGGCATAGTGTAAAACGTTCAGGTCGTGCAAATTCAAGTTCGTAATGAGAGATTGACATTCCTGAAGTAAAGTAGTGGCTTGGTCAAAATTGTTTGAGCGAACGTTGAGCTCCGATTCAAAAGCCAATATGGCTGCAAGCCTCAAAGTACACTCAGAGGCTCGAGAGACTTTCGAGGCTTCACTGATGTAATAGCACGCTTCTCGTGAAATTCCCAGTCGCTCATAAGCCATAGCTGTTAACGTCTGACACGTAATAAGCAAAGAAGTCATCCTCCAAGTGTAATTGAGAAGTAGGCTTGATGCATGAGGAGCAACGGATTGGAATTTTTTTAGGAAGCCTTGCAAAAACTTGATAGCTCTCTGTGCATGACTAACTCCGTACTCAACATTTCCCTAGAAAAGTTAGTAGAGCTACAGTTTCGGTAGGGGAAACTTACCTCTTCAATGTGGAGCTTTGCAAGAGTGTGGCATATTTCTGCAAAAAGTGTTGCCCGATTTTGAAAGTGTTCTCTATCTTCAGAGGCTGACCGCCCTGCTAGCAGCGGCATATTGAGCAACTCATCTGATTTGATGACCATGCAAATTTTGTTGAATGATAAGCTAGCTCTAGAAATATCAGATATTGCTATGTGGCATTCTGTTTCTCTTAAGGCAAGCCAAACCTGATCTACAGGCTTGCGAGGCACCTCCAAATCTTCCTTTTTAGCAATCTCAAGCTCTCTTATGGCAGCACCAGTGAATCCTAGTACTAAGAGTGAGTTGATGAGATCCAGATGAAATGAGGGTGGAAATGACCTCCGTTGATTCTTGTATAGAGAGCTGTTGATGACACCTCTGAGTAGCTCGACCCTTTTATCGTGAGCGCCTTGCAATTCAAGGAAGTAGTTGAGAAGCTCAATATCATCAATAAGGCCATTTAAATCAGAAGATACAATATTGAAAGCTTTGATCATATACTGGACGGCCATAGTTAGATAGCCTAGTTGCTCTGTCGAAGGCACTGAAGAAGATACCACCAATGATAACGATGCAACTGATATTATGGAGGAACTTGTATAAGCTAGCCCAGCATCTTTCTCGTATTCCCCTCGCACAATCATGCCTAGTAAATCTTCTGTTTTGCGGGAAAGATGTTTTTCGTACGACTTGCCAGTGGACCTGAAGATACTGTGAAGAACCCTAAGTTGCCTGAGCGGGTATTGATCACATGGCAAAATAACCCGAATGCGCTCCACAACCTTTACAAGGATATCAGGCTTGTTTGCCCTAGAAGATCTTCCTAAGATCCCTGATAAGTACTCGAGCATTGAAGCCTCAACCTCTGGTTCCAAATTGCTAAATTCAATTGGAACTTTCGGGTAGGCATCAACTAACAATCTGCTCGTTAAGTGCAAAATTCGCTGAATATCACTGCCCTCCCAAATCTTTTCAACGGGTTCAACCTTGACTTTACTAGCAATATCATTTCTGTTGGAATAAACCCCGATTGTGTCTGAAATAACTTCAAATGCCTCTTCAACTTTGCATTTTTCGGTCAAAGTCAAGCACAATCTTTCGGACTTCAACAAAAGACTGGATTTTTCAGCGGTGCTTTCCAGGTCTAGCTCAATCGAAACAGATCGCCTCCAGTAATCCAGAAAGAATTCTTCCGCGCCCTCAGATTGTTTGCATCGAGATCCAAGAGACAATAGACTGTTTGAGATGTACATTAGGCGCTTGAAATCGCTTGTGGAAACGAGGGCTTCGATGAGGTTATCATAAACATGTAGCAAATTGGCATAAGGAATTTCCGATTCTGACTTGTTTTTTATTGAAGTGAAAAAGGCGTCTGCCAAACAGCAGAAGCTTTTAGTTGTAAGGGAAGATTTTTCAGAAAATGCAGTTTTGCCCGTGGACAAATAAAATCTTAATATTTCGTTAAAGTTGTCAAGTTGAGAGAGGGCTAGAACGTTTTCAGCTACACTCAAAACTAGGCGATGGAAGTTTGGATCCGTCAATGCTGAGGTGGGCGTTTCCGGATTCAATATTTGTTCAATTGTGCCGGCTTCTATGTCGTTGGTTTTGGCAAGAAATTGCAGATTAATGTATAGATTGCTTGGGTTTTCTTTTATAATTAAGGAGTTGAAAGAAGCGTCCCACTCTTCCAAATCTGAGATATTGATCTGTTTCGCTACAGTAACGCACATTTCAAAGAAAGAAATGAACTGCTCAAAAGACCGTAAGTCTTGATGACGTTCATTTACGAGCTTTATCAATTGGGGCCCAAAATTAGCGATAATTGTTTTAGTCGACATTTTTGAGATTTTGCGTAAGGATTCAAAAGTGCCAATGGTGAGATTGACGTACGAATTATCGAGAGTAGGGATTATGAGTAAAGCCGTTAAGCGAAACTCGAATGCTGCAGATATGGTTGAATTATTGGATAATGCGAATAAAAGCTTTGCTACAAGTAACAGTTTCTGGTCACCTGCAACTCCGCCTCGCTTTTTACACCAGGCAGGAGGCCCAGTTGCTGTATGCATCGACTCCAGAACAATCTTAACAGTTAGTACAAGTAATTGCTAGATATTAGGAAAATGAAAATCTTACGGTATTCTCGATCGGTTTGGCTTGATTCTTAGTGTATTTCGAGAGAGTCTTGAGTAATGCAATTTGAGAGAGAATCACGACGTCTAATAGAGATTCAGAAGAGTTCAATGGTATTGGTATCGTTAGCAATTTAGAAGATAAATCGCTGTGTGCTTCAGGCAAAGCATCAAGCCGCGTTAAGATGGCTTTTGCAAGGTTTTCAAGTTCTCTTGTGGCCTGGAGAACCATTTGGACATCGATTAGCTTCAGGATAAAGCTGATGTGTCGTTTCTCCACATCATAGGAGTAATCGCTTTCTGTACTCTGTTCATATAGCGCGGTAAATGCTAGAGAGGCCGATTCGTGAACGTATTTCATGCTGGGTGAAATATTGGCTTTGGTAGTTGTTTTTTGATCAGCCTTCCATAAGTCTAGCGTGCTCAATGTTGAATTTACTACTTTTCGTGCAAAATCAATGCGATCTGTAGAGTCTCTGGCCTTTACTGCTGAAATGGCTGGTTTGGTGCGCCGACTCGAGCGTGTCCTGGGGGGTATATTAAGCTCCGTTGGTTGTAATATACCTTGCACCCTGGCAAACCTTTCTCGAGAAAAGTTGTTGAAGTCTAACAATAATACTAGGTCGCTCATGATAAGCCGTTTTATTTCTCAGCGCTGAGCTAAAGAAATTTTTGATGTCCTGTCTGTAGAGCCGAGAGCTACTGGTCATATGGAGGGTCACGATCTGATGGACGAACAATTATATTTGTTGACAATTTGGAAATATTTACGGTTATCCCAGTGAGGATCATGTTACCGCGGTAACAGATTATTAGTCAGAATAAGTAGTTGCTTACTCATTCTCCCAATTGAAAATTTTTGTAAAATTTTTCATAATTGCATAAAAACTCCCAGGATCTGCTTTCCTTTCTAACCTCCATCTTTTATCTCACACATATTCACAATGGGAACAGCTAAGAAAGAACAGAGCCGGCGAGTCCGGGAGGGGAACACCAAAGATGGTAACCTGCGCGTTAAGGGAGAAAATTTCTATCGCGATGCTACGAAAGTCAAAAGGCTGAATATGTACAAGGAGGGAAAAGCTCAGCGAAATGCTAAAGGTGATATCACCAAGGCAGCCTCCTTCCAAAGTACTGAACTTCCTAATGCACGTGTTGACCCCAACAGACGTTGGTTCGGAAACACTAGAGTTATTGCTCAAGATGCTTTGAACCATTTCAGAGAAGCTCTTGGAGCCACCCAGAAAGATTCTTATCAGGTGCTATTGAAACGCAACAAGCTTCCGATGTCACTTCTTGAGGAAAACACAAAAATTCCTTCGGTCAATATTGTTGAGACTGAGTCTTTCGAGCACACGTTTGGCCCTAAGTCTCAAAGAAAGAAACCTCGTGTAGCTGTCAATAGCTTGGAGGACCTTGCTGCTGCCACAGAAGATGCTACTACAGACTATAAGGAGAAGATTCAAGAGGACCTAGAGGCCACAACCGATGGATGGACTGCTGAGGCTAAGGAGGCCATTTTCCACAAAGGTCAGTCCAAGCGGATATGGAACGAACTTTACAAGGTTATCGACTCTTCAGATGTTGTCATTCATGTTTTGGATGCCAGAGATCCTCTGGGAACTAGGTGCCAATCCGTGGAACAATACATCAAAAAAGAAGCCGCCCACAAACATCTAATCTATGTTCTTAACAAGTGTGATCTTGTTCCCAACTGGGTATCGGTAAGTTCGCTTTTTCAACTTTCATTCAAGTGTTTTACCACATTGTCATTTGTTCCTTTTAGATCTTTTTGAACTATATCTAACTCTTTTAGGCTGCGTGGGTTAAGCATCTATCAAGGGATTTCCCTACTCTTGCCTTTCACGCCTCTATCACAAACTCTTTTGGTAAGGGAAGTTTGATTCATCTTCTCCGTCAATTCTCGTCTCTCCACTCCGACAGAAAGCAAATTTCTGTTGGCTTTATTGGTTACCCCAATACTGGTAAATCTTCCATCATCAACACTCTGCGAAAAAAGAAGGTCTGTACTGTAGCGCCTATTCCCGGTGAGACTAAGGTTTGGCAGTATATCACACTTATGAAGCGCATATTTCTTATCGATTGTCCGGGTATTGTTCCCCCTAGTGCCAAGGATACCGAAACTGATATCCTGTTCAGAGGAGTTGTTCGTGTGGAGCATGTTTCTCATCCCGAGCAGTTTATTCCTGCGCTACTAGAGAGATGTAAACCACAGCATTTGGAAAGAACCTACGAAGTTTCAGGTTGGAAAACCCCTGGTGAGTTCTTGGAATTGATTGCACGGAAACACGGACGTCTTTTGAAAGGTGGTGAGCCGGATGAAAATGGTGTTGCCAAATTGGTATTGAACGACTTCAACCGTGGTAAAATCCCTTGGTTTGTTCCTCCTCCTTTTGACAAGGATGCTGATGGAAATGACGTGGGCATCGCTGGTCGAACTGGCCGTCTGGGTGAGATGAGAAAGAGAAAAGCTGATGGTGACAAAGTTTCTGAAGGGCCTGTTCAGGCTGAGAAGAAATCGAAGACATCTGACGAGGAAGATGTGGAGGAGAAGTGAAAGCATTAATTAGATTTTATCTGTTTTGTGTATTTGAGTATTTGTCAAAGGTATTGTATCTTTTTTGCATTTCTTAAAAATTATAATTATTCGTTCTCGTGATACATACGTACTCTACGAAGTGATCTGTGTATGCTCACTGTGTACCATCGTATCTCTTAAGACTCGTTCAAGAATCTATTGAATATAATATAATACATCAGTTTATTGTCCTGGCTAATTATGGAGACTACCCTGTCGGTAGTAACTATTAGACGCGTATAGAAGAAGACATGGTTCTTTGCTTGTCTGATACAGACTTGGTTTCTGGGCGAAGTATTTCGCTTTTGCTTTTGCGTTCGTGTGCGGTGATGGTGTTGGAATCCTCCCTGCTTTGGCAAAGGCTTTACTTAAGCCTTTTACCACAGCGCTTCAGGAAAACCTGGCTGGGGAGCCAGGGGAAAACCTAAGCGAACTTCTCTCATAAGGTTTGACCATCACTGCGAATCTATTGAATTTAAAAAAGATAGATAGACAAATAACTAAATAGGAAAATCAAGATTAGATTCGACAACACAGAAGAAAACAAGCACGAAAGGAATTCAACAGTAATTTATACGGCCGTTGTGAATTAACACGAATAGATTGAGTTCACGGTAAGTCAAAATTCGAGTCACTTTTGAGAATTCCTTTCAGAGCGGAACGCTATATCATACAAGAAAGTGAACCGCCTCTCTTCTTTGAGTATAAATAGTTATTACAGCATGTGTAGTTTCACCATTTAGCCAGGACATTAAATTGATTAATTATTGGTATCCCGCGCAGCGAAAAAGACCAGGTAGTTGATGATAAGTCACGTGCACCTCCCTTATATATACATAGATATTCCAACAATATGAAGATCATTGAAGAAGATAGAAGGGCAATCTGGCCGAGTTGGTCTAAGGCGTAAGGTTAAGGTCCTTATCTCTCCGGAGGCAAGGGTTCGAATCCCTTGGTTGTCATCAACTTTTTGCGTTGATAGGGTCTGCAGGATGATATCTCATGCAAATCTTTTTTCACATTGGAGGTTTGTAAAACAAATGTGTGGGGTTTAGTTGAGCGGTAAACGAAAAACATAAACAAAGCTCAACTGTCCCAGAAAAGTTTGTAGCATGAATAATAAATTTCTTGGGCTTCTCTCGAGTATAAACCACTAACCAAGCTTAATAAGGATCCCAAACTAGTCCAACCATACTCGACAACATGAAGAAAAAAATCGAAGGCTGAATTGAGTTTAGTAATGCTAAATGCATTAGCCTGCCCTCATTGAAACTTCTCTTGCAAGTAGGTCTAGCTGAACGGTGGCATATATGTCTCAAATATATAATTTAATATCATAGTCCAACCAAGACCTTCGTTTCCAGATTCTCTGGTAGAATGCTCTAAAAGCCATACACAAAAAGTCAGACTTAAAGTTTTTGTGGGACTCCAAAAGAGCGCTTTTCGTAAGCTACCACAAGGATCTTTTGCCCGTTGAGTGCTGTAAATTAGCAACTATATCGCTGAGAAAAAAATTCCGCTAAGACGTTCCTGTTCAGGTTTTGTCGTAACTGCCTTTTTAACACTGTGATATTTATCTATAATTTGATGCCGTGTAGATAAAACTATGACCTTTGTATTTCCAAGTCAAACAAGATGGTGAGTTTTGGAGAGTAAATTTCGCGAAAACATACTGACTGTTGAGCCGGAGGTTTAGTTCATCAATAATGACTTCGGTCCAATGCTAAAATAGTGGTCTACAGATTGTCTCCAGCAGTACTACTGTTTATAAAGTGGAGCACGTGGGACCTGGACTAGAGCTTTGTTCACGTTTTCCTTGAACCTTAACTGTGCGCAACATACAGCTTAAGCTTTTCTGTTGTTATCATGATGTTTTCAAATAGCTCAACAACTGTGATAAGTTGAGTGCATATTGCCCATAGAGTAAACATTCTGCCGTGTAAAAGGCTCGCTTTGTTTGAATGCCTTTCCTCATCATAGCTCTTGCTTGCATGCAACTGGGCTGACAGAAATTAGGAGGAACTTTGGTCGGGCGTGTACGGAGTCTCAGCTGGCTCTATATCTGTCAACAAAAGGTAGCTTTGGAACAGTCATTGCATGAAACTGTTTATGAAGCAGTATCTGAGGCAGGGTGGTGGTTCAAGTAGTTTACAACAGCTAAGTTGCGGAGCCCTGGTGCTGGCCAGAGTCATGTAGCCTTCAATCGAAGGTAATCCCGTAGGAAGCTCGACGTTATGGAAAAAATTGTTTGTTGTCATTTCTATTAGAGTATGCACGGCTTGACTAATTAAGACTACCCCAGAAAAGTCTTTTAAACTCTTCTATGGAGAACGGAAAGCTGACATCAATGCCCCAAGTTCTCTTTTGAGGCAGCTTTTTTTCTTACAGAAGCCGTTCAATTATGCGTGTTGACGACAGCAATAGTGCTATTATGTTATGATGTTTTAGTAGTACTATACCATGGTCATACTTACATACTATACTGTAGTCCTCCCAAATCGCCTCCTCAGCTCTTCTTCTCTCATCCCCAGCTTCAATTATTGTTCTTATCATTATTTTCTAAACCTACACCCGATCATCTACAAAGAAAACAACCTCACGGCCCAAAACTCTTACAGCCCGAGGTTTTACTAATTTTGATTTTACACACTTCAATATATATTTCTTGTGTGCTGTGCGCGCAATATGACCTTGAACCCTCATCCAAGTAGCATACATGATTCAACCAGAATATACAAATCGTGAGTTCCTTTTTCTGTCAGCCTGCTTCGCTAACCTCACAGACTTGTTCCGTTCCAGGATCAGGACTTCCTTTCTACCGCCACTCGTTGGACAAAGAATCGCATGTTCGCGTCTGGTGGCGTTGCTAGCTCAAGCTCTCCTATTCATGGCGGTCCAACTTCTCCGTCGCCCGTATCTACCTCGCCCATAGCCCTGGCGGCTGCTGACACTTCTCACTACTACAATGAACCCTCGATTGACTTGTCTTCTCGCGATGGATCCCTACTGATCGCATACCCCGCTGTAGCCCAGTTGTGGGAGTACTCAATAGCAGCTGGGGCATACTGTATTACGGGATCTACGTTCGGGGTGAGCAACAAAATCATCTCTGCTAATTTAGTCAGATCTACTACCAAAAAGCCTTGCTTTCAAGGAGGAAACGAGACCGATTTCAAACATGGAACGCCAAACTTTGTGTTACTTCAGGTAGTCAAGAGGCAGAGTATACATTTGGAAGTACACCAGCTCAACAAAAAGCCGAGTTTCGTGCAGACTCTGGTGCTTCCTCCTGCTTCTTCTGGTCAAGGCCCTTACACCATTTACACGCGTAACTCAGAAAAATACGTGGCTATTGTCACCAAGGCAGGTGCTGTTACCTTGTTTTCCTTGCCTGAGTTTCGTCTGCTAGCACTCTCAGGTTTGGAAACGAAAGTTACTAACGATGGCCTACCTCTTTTCGACCTCAGTGGCCGCTGGTTGGTATACACTCCGACTGTTTCAACAGCCACCACAAACACTCCTCTCAAGCTGCCCGACCAAGGACTCTTTTTAGATAGACTTTTGGATAACATTTCAACGACAACCGCGGCTTCGTTGAAATCACTTTCTGACGCTGGCGTTGCAGGAATCAGGCATTACTTATCTAAAGACCAGTATCCCAGCAAGAGAGTCAATCGCAGCGGTAACGTTATCTACGTGGGGTCTAACAAGTTCGACGTTGACAGTTCTGGTAGGGTCGGTCCAGTTGGAGGGTCCCCTACTGCATCTTCTCTGCCAGCCGCACTAAGCAGCTTGTTTTACACCCAAACAAAAGCTCAACCTATTCACATAGTAGACCTTGAAACACAGTCTGCGGTGTGTACTTTTATCTCACCGCAAGGTCTTTCATTTCTTTCGCTCTCACCTCATGACGCTGTTCTAGCCACTGTTTCTGCTCGGGGAGAATGCGTATACACTTTCGATCTTTCGTTTGTGCCTCGTCAAGTCACATTATCGGGAAAATATGTGCGCGGAAAAACTCCTGGCAAAGTAATTCGTGTTGAATGGGACTCGGAGGGCGGATTTGGTATACTAACCAGGGGCAAAGGCAGTGTTCACTGGTTTGAAAGACAACCCTGGAATATATACGAAAGTCAAATAGGAGGTATTTCCATTGGAGGTGCACCTTCTCAAGCCTCCAATGCGTCATTTAACAAACTTTGGCGGCTATCTGGCTGGAACGTGAGCAACTTGTGCACGGTGCCTGACTACATTGGGAACGAAATGGAGCATAAAGGTGAGGTCCATTCAATTTCGCCAAATCCCAACTCGTTTTCGCCGGCTTCAGAGTTGTCTGAGGTGTCCCGCAGTAGTAGTGCTGCCAAGGGAGAAGTCAAATACAATAAACTTCTTATGCTCCGAGAAGGCGAGATACTTATTGTTGACAGGCAAACTGGAAATTGTTCATGGAAATATGAGCTACCTAGTGTAGCAGTCAGTGAGCCCTTGCTTGCGCCTGTTTTGAATATTACTGAGAGTTCGCAAGAGACATCTTTAAGTGCTTCAGAAAGGGGTGATTTGGATCCAGGGTATGAGTACCGAGCTTTGGACTCAGCGGAGCCTCTTTCTTTTTACGAGATAGAAACGTTTTTGCCGTATCCTTTTATTCATACTGATCGTCATGTTATCCTGTCCACGTATGCAGATGGCAACGCTAGTGATTTCAGAAAAGACCCTGTCTTTGGAAAAGCAATCATGGGTAAAGAGCTTGATTTCGGCCGTGCTAGGGGGCAAGTTAACTTTGAGGCTACAGAAGGTTCTGTTGAAGATGACGGCGACTGGCAAGGGCATGATGATGAATGCGGTGGTTTGCTGGGGGAGAACGATGCGAGCGCTCTTGCTAATGAGATCCCGCCTGAAAAAGCTGATGAGTTGAGAACAGCTATGGAGAGTATGGTTATAGACCATTAAAATATCTCCAGCCTCTTTTTTATTTATTCCAAAGAAATAACTTGAGGTCTCATTATAGGTATTACATTAGGCGTATGTAGGGTTCAACTGGACCATATGTACTCTGCAATGTTTGCATGCTGCCTCTGGACTTCCCTGAGTGCCAACTTTCATCGCAACATTATGCACGATCCAGTTATTGCAATTGTCCAACTCTTAGTATCGTACAGAGCCGCAAATTTTTGCTCTAATTTTTTTTACCCTTTTTCATTTTTGTTTTCATTTTTGGCCTCTTTTCAATTAAATTGCTTGTTCATGACTTGCAGTGTCGACCGCTCTCTCATACCGTACTGGTAATATTCTTGTACATCGCAGTCTTTCAGGAGTGTACGCACTAAGAAATGATTGTTCTGATCAATCTTTGGCTTTGAATGAGAAAAGAGATATACGCGGGAAACGCGGGAAACGCGGGAAACGCAAGAAATAAGGGAAATTAATAAAATTAATGAGTCTGGGTTTCTTTCCTTGTGGCCTACGTCACGGTGCATTTGCACCAATGCAATGGGCTCTAAAAAGGGTTACTTTCTCCGTGTAAACGCGGTGAAAACATTTCAAGCTCTCATGTTTAGACCATCTTTCACTGCCATCAACATTCGTCAACTCGTTCAAAACATTCAACACTACCACCGACAGTCTCTACCTCCATTAGCATCTACAGCATCTTATTCACTATCGTCCAAGCATCCGCTACATAAATAGCTTACACTATTACGCATTGTTCCAACGCATAGCTTTTCGTTCTCAGGAATTCAATGTTTTGAGGTTTTGGTGTTCTATTCGCAGTTCCCTCTTATTTTAATCTCCTCTCACTTTTGACCTTCTTTCTTGAATTTCTAGGTTTTTCTAGCCCTCACTCTTACTACTCCTTTAGGCCCCAGCTCTCAAACTTTGAGTATTTCATCCCTCAACCTCTGGTGGAACTAACCTCCCGAATATTCTCTAAGCCTGGTTCGATATATTTATGGCCTAAATACTTTTCTCACTGTCTCGAGCCCACTACACCAACCACCTTTGTCCATGATTTGACCTCTTGTTGTACTTCTCTCCCATGAAGAGCATACATATAGGCATTCGACTACAGTTGATCTTGTATGTCTTTCTGATTTCGGTCCTCTCGCTCGCTATTCTCGCCGTCACCACCGTAAGTAAATTCGTTTTACTTATTACAACTTGTTTCTAACCGGCGCAGTCCGTTTACAATAGCAATTTCGTGCTTTCACTCAAGGCCGAGAGCCTTGAGGTTATTGCAAGTCTTAAGGCCTCGCAAATAGTCCAGACTCTCAACACCTATTATTACCAGGCATACACGATATCTACGCGAGACCAGATAAGTTTGGCGCTCACTCGGTACCGCGCTGGAAACACGTCCTCTGAAAATTGGAGCAGCCTAGACGTTTATTTCAACTCGACATTTGGCACGTCTCAGATTATTACTGCGCTCGCTATTTTCGAACTAGGGGGATCTTTAGTGTATTTTGCGTCAAGTGATAGTTCCTCATACTCGACTTTCGACAGCTCGCTCTTCCCCATCGCAGAAAACAAACTGGCCACACTAAAAAATCCCATTATTTCGGGTCCTACGTATAACAACACTATGGGCCTCATGTCAATGACGTTGCCTGTTATGGCAAATACAACCATTTTTGTTGATACCACGCTTCTCACTGGTTATGTTACTGTACTGCTTCGTACAAGAAATCTTCGGACTGTAATCAACGACACAATTGGTCTCAACGACAATGGAATGATGTTTCTTCTGTCTGCTGTCAATAATACCACTGGGTCTAATTCTGCAACAGAAAAGATTGTCGTTTTGGGCTCCAGCGAACAGACTTCTCTAGAAGGGTTCTATAACAAAGATGATGTTCCCGCTGTTAGCAAAGCAATTGAAACTAAGCAACCAGGCTCTATGATCGAGTCACATATATTCACATACAGAAGCGTTTCTGTCGGTTACGCTCTGTGCCAAGTTTTTTCGGTCGCATGGGTTGTTGTCATTTCTGAACCACATTCAACGGTATATAGGCCGATCAACAAACTTTTAAAAATCACGTTAATATCAGGGTTTTCTGTATTGGTCTGCTGCACCCTGGTGAGTATAATTTGTATTCACATTGGCATACAACCGGTTTATCGTCTAAAGCAGGCTGCAGAACAAACAACGCTTTTATTTCACGACTCGGGCGACAACCCTTATGACTTCCCACACAGTGGCGATGCCCAGAATACCACCGGTTCTCACAAGCCTTCCAAAGAAGGCATGAGTCATGTCAATGAGTTTTCGTCCTCAAACTTTAGAGTCTCCAATTTTTTTCCTTGGAGATATTTTGCATCTAAACCGCATCACAAACAATGTGAAGCTTCAAATCCCAATATTATCAAAGCTCAGACTCCTACTTTTAGGTCGCTCAATTATTCAGCTCCACAGTCATTTCAGAGTGTGTCATACTCGCCAACTACAGCGGTCAACCCCTCGAATTCTTCCCATGACAATGTCCTAGAAGGTGAGGCACCAGTCCCTTTCACTAGTAATGGGGTTTATGAAAACAATAAAACAGGCGCATTTGATGTACCCCATCTCACTAATATATCAAAAAAAACCAGCGGGGAAATGCGAGATGAAACTCACAACGAAAACCCTCATAACCAAAAGCAGGTTGTTGCAAATTCTACCTCTCGGAGAATGCTTGTTCCGGCGCGCGTAAAAGTGTCTCAGAGAAGATTCTTTACTGATGAATTGATTTCACTTCAGTGCTCATTCAACCGGATGGCAGACGAACTTGAGAAGCAGTATACGCACCTTGAGGACATGGTGAGTGAGCGCACCAAGGAATTGGAGGCTGCTAAAGTGCAGGCAGAAATGTCAAACGAGGCAAAATCTTTATTCATTGCCAACATTACACATGAACTTAGAACACCACTGAATGGTATTCTAGGCATGACTGCTGTATCTTTAAACGAGAACGACCCGAATAAAGTCAAACGGTCATTAAAAGTGATTTCAAAGTCTGGCATGCTTTTGTTGAACCTACTCAACGATCTTCTCACTTTTTCCAAAAACCAAATTGGCCATATCACTATCGATGAGAAAGAGTTTCTTTTTGACGAGCTTGTATCACAGTTGAAAGCAGTTTATGCAAAGCAGGCTGAAGATAAAAAGATCACTTTTGAGTACGAAATTATACCCCCAAGTGCGAAACACATGGTGTTTTACGGGGATTCTGGAAGAATTCTACACGTGTTGCTCAATGTTATCTCTAACAGTCTGAAATTTGCCCCCTCCGATTCAAAAATCCAAGTCAAATTTGAATGTTTCGAAAATCGGGATTCCGTCATCTCTTCAGACGACAGCAACAGTAGCGGAGATACTCCATTATCCAAGAACGATACAAATAACGCTCTTTCGCCACATGAACCACCTACCCCAGTCATTCAAGTAGTAAATGATGATATTTCTGTACATGAGCTGAATTTGGTGGCTACTGCAAGTGCTACCCACGAAGGAATGCCCGTCGCTTCAACTCCTCGTGCGTCTGTAATAACCACACAGTCAAGTGAGTCTTATTTGTCCACTCCGATTCCATCTGCAATTCAATACTTGCACCCGTCAGCTCAGCCTAGCACGTTACTTGCCCCCAAAGCTGATCTTTCTACCTTCCCAGAACCATACCCATGCGTAGTACGCCTTATAGTGGAGGATAATGGCCCTGGAGTTGACCCATCACGTATGGAGGAGCTCTTTGAGCCATTTGTTCAAGGAGATCAAGCATTATCTCGTCGTCATGGTGGTGCAGGTCTAGGTTTGTCAATTTGCAAACAGCTTGTATCGCTAATGGGAGGCACCATTGAATTGCATAACTCGTCTGACGTCCGTGGAGGACTAGTTGTCACAGTGGACTTGCCTTTGAAACAAACTAGGGCTCTTGCACCCAACAGCCCGCGCGAAATTGGAAGTCTTAATGGCGCGTTCAGTGATAAAAACAGTGACAAGTCAAGACAGAGTTCTATTGAGCGTTGTACTTCCATGTCGACTATGAAGCCCGGCGCCACTCTTGGAAAAGCCGCGGCAGTTGAACGCAACCCCCAAAAAGTATTGACATCGCCGCGTCAATCAGACGCCTTGTTGTCGCCGGCTTCTAGATCGTACTTTGAGCCGCGTATGCATAAACACAAGAAAAAGCGAAGTCAGTCTTTTGGCAAAATTCCAAAGTATGCCATGAGCAACAAGTCAGGTAAAAGTCCGGCTGCAGTGGATGAAGTTCGAGCAGTGGTGCTTGTTGCTGAAGACAACATGATCAACCAAGAGATCATGAAACGCATGCTTGCACTCGAGGGTGTTTGGGATGTTGAGCTAGCAGTCAATGGCGAGCAGGCCGTGGCTAAGATTGAGGGCGCCATTCAGCGCGGTACCCACTACGACGTAGTGTTTATGGACGTACAAATGCCACGCATGGACGGGCTACAAGCTACTCGATTGATCCGCACACAGCTGGCATACACATACCCAATTGTGGCGCTGACAGCGTTTGCAGACGATGAGAACTCGCGGCAGTGCCTTGATGCAGGAATGGATTCTTTTATAGAAAAACCTATTATGCGAAAAAGCTTGCGAGAAGTTCTCGATAAGTACTGTCCGTTGGAGTCACTGAATGAAGCCTTGCCCAATGCAGGACCTACTTTTGAACATTTGCTTGTTAGCACTCCTGGGTCACCATCAACGCCAGGTTAAAGAAGTCAATCAAGGACTTGCTCAATTCTTGGTATTAATTTATTTATTGATGTATTACTAAATATTTATTATATTATGGTTCATTTGTTTTCTATCAACCATATACCACATAGACTTATTATGTATCTGGGTTTCTCGCCTACTAACAAGAAACAACGTTCTTGAGACGGGAGGACCTCATTATTCTACTTTGTAAACTCGGGCATCAATATCAATTTCACAGGATCATGAGTCTCACAGCTCGTTGAAGAAATAAAACCACTAATACATCGAGACTGACTTGATCACAAGAGAAGGTTCATGAAGGATATGGAAAACATCTCTTTTTTACTATAACAGAAATTTTGAAGTCGTACTCGAGTATTTCAATAAACTTGTGAGAACTAAATCATCTCCACTATTTCACAGAGAGTACGTTATTGGGAAGACTGACTTTTTACTGGTCGAAAACCTCTCCAATCATCAAGCTTACCGCTACTCCAATCCAAATTTACAATGTGAGCATCAACAAGAACAAGAAAGATAACAAAGACTATACAATGTTATGCTTGGGATATCTTATATTTTAAATTCATCTGTCCGACATACATATAGATACAAAACAAGTTTTGGGCCCATGAGAGAATGAAAAAAAAAGGAGTATTAGCAAAAGTTCCACCAATCGACAAAAGCGAATAAAACACGGGAGCATAACCGTTTATTTTAGCTTCTTCTTAGGTCTGAGCTGGTTGGAGTGACCGCACTTTCTCTTTCTGCAGTTGGTTGCACGGGGAGGAAGACGGGCGTAGCAAACACGGCAGATAGATTTCTCACAGTTGTACTTGGAAGCAAGAGCCTTCAAGGAAGGCTCAATAATTCCACCACGGAGACGAAGAACCAAGTGCAGAGTAGACTCCTTCTGGATGTTGTAGTCAGAAAGAGTGCGTCCGTCCTCAAGCTGCTTGCCGGCGAAAATGAGACGTTGTTGGTCTGGGGGAATTCCCTCCTTGTCCTGAATCTTGGACTTGACGTTATCAATGGTGTCGGAAGACTCCACCTCGAGGGTGATGGTCTTTCCGGTCAGGGTCTTGACGAAAATCTGCATCGTGTTGTGTGGGTGTGTGACCTTTTGATGTGTTGTTTTGTCGAACAGCGGCGGTGAGGTGGAAAAAAAGAAGCAGAAAAAGAGAGAAAAAAATGAATCTTTTTTTTTCCAGTCTGTGAAACTCAGTGTGAGTACGTTGCTAGGAGCCTCCGCTTGAACGTGTGTTAGTCATCACCGTATCTTGTATTATGTAAGCACATACGCAGAATTAACTAGGGATGGGCTTAGGGCAACTTTATAACGCTGACAAACTAAAAGTACTGCTGGTGCAAAATAGTTATGTAACTCTTTTTTTAGCTTGGTGGGATTCCCAAATAGGAAGGTTTAAAGCAGTCACATTAATTCAGCCCTAAAACGTTGACAGCCGTTTGTTCAACGCACGCCTTTTGAAGGCTTCAATATCCAAGATTTGATGAACAGTCCGAGCAGACGAAAGAGCTGACCACGCGTCGAATATCAACAACCTGGGCATGACAGTTTGGTTGCTTGATTGTCTATTGTCTAACTGTCTACACTGCGTTGACATGTCGTTTGTCTTTATACAGCTGCAGTGTGATATAGATGGCCATGAGGCGCACTGCCGACGTCTTTGTAGAGCATTTGATCGAGCATTTGATAGCCCCGTAGATCTGTAAGTCTCACTGAGGCGTTTTCTCACAATAGGCCTGGCTGATTTCTGCGCTGAACGACGACATTGCTGTGTGCGTTCCGTACATGGCTATGATGATTACCTTGAGCGGCGCTAGACGTTGTCGTAGGCGTCGTGGGAATTTTCTGGGTATGGCGCATGGCTCTATCGTGGTGGTCTATATGGCATCGGCTTCCTGGCGGGTTGCTTGGGAGTTTTTGATACGTGACTCCTGTGTGACCCACGGTGCCCGCCGTGGTGTTTGCTCACCAGATCCCTATGTTTCACAGCGTCACTATAAACAGAAAGTCGAGCAAGCAGAGACCTGAATCGTTGATACTGCTTGCAATTGCAACTGAGTTTCTGAATTACACTCTGGGGTAACTGCCGGATACCACTCCGTCCAAAAAGCTCTAACGGTCCGAGCTTTACACATGATAAATTTAATAGATCTGGAGCTGGACAGATGAAGAGACATAGGAAAAAAGAATAAACTGCTGTTATGGCCCATAATAAAAAAGTCAGGCCATCTGCGAGTCAGCATTGATTTGCATTTGTGACGCACTTGAAGATATCGCCTCCGTTGTTGCCAAATAGTTGGATAATGTATGCTTGCCGTTCACTGTTTTAGAGGATTGCCATATTTATGGAAGGCTTGAGATTAACAAGCTCATCCGCGTGCGTATGTTGCCGTCAAGTTGCAACAAGTGACAGTGGCCGGACAGGATTATCCAAAGATGGCGCTCTGGATGTTACTACTATTCGTCTTTTGTTGAGCTCGTGTTAAGCTTTTGCTCAGCTTTTGTTTGACTTTTGAGCAACATTTGCTTGACGTTCACCAATGTGCACGTATAACCAAAAAGACAAAAGGTCCTCTTTAGTCACTTGTATCAATAGCACTCTGGCTTTTCCCCTTGGTGTTGTTAGTATTTATATATTAATTGGTCAAAATTCCTTCTCAGTCTCGCTGCATTTTTATGTCGAGTTTCCATATTTAGGATTTAGCATCACCAAAGTATGCCAGTACACTTTGCTTTCTGGAATTGCCTCTACAATATAACGGTGAAATTCTGACTGTCGCCATCTTTTTTGATACTGCTTGTCTTCAAGCTGAGATTTGGAGAATTCTTGTTGACTGCGTGTCTACTCTTTCGAATTCAGCCCCTCAGCACCAAAAATATAGTCGCTGTTGAAAAGTAAACCCTCGCCGAGCGCACTAATACATTTGCAATGCATCTCATTGCAATTTTGGCTATTTCAACAATAACTCTCATAATGATGGAGTGCTATTTGACAGTCCTAATGGGTGCGCTCTTGTTAGCTATATCCATGATTGTCTGAATTTCAGACAATCTGTCGTGCTCATATTCGCTCAATTTGTTCTTTTCAACATGCTCAACATGCTCAGCCTGTTCAAGGCATAAAATTGCACTCTTTTGATTCACTCCGTTTGTTTCTTTGCAATTGCGCCCATTGAGTTCTACGAGTAAATGCAACGCCAATACAATTTCAACCAATCTTCATGAAGTCTACTAAGTATTCTAGAAACCTTTTGAAAGATGAACCAAGCTCAAATAACACTTGACTTTCCAATAACTAAGCATGCTTTCAAATCTAGCCTGCCAGTTTTCTGGTATTATTGAGCATAGCCGATGAGGCTTCTGTGCTGTCCACCTTTCAAGAATACAAGCCAAAAATATTCATAGAAGAATGTAGCGGAGACTATTGAAATAGCTATCTAACTGGCACTCGTATAATATGAATCAGTACACTTATTATTCTCCGTACGGTAAACAAGTAGTGGAAGCTCAGAATAGCCATGTAACATATATCTTGTAAACAAGCCTACTTACAGTTTTCGGTATGTTTGCGTTGGATACTATACAAACTTGTGCTAATATTAGCTGTCTGACAGAGTCAAGAAGAAAGCATCTAGCTGAAAATCAATGGAAAAAGCTTTTGTGTTATAATTTATTGATATTTTCTATTTCCTCCTATTTTCAAAATTCTAAAATACATTGTTAGTGAATTTTAGTCTTTGAATACGTTCTGTGGGAACAGCGTGTCTGAATCAAAAACTGCTATTATTATTCTTGGGTATGATGTTGTAAATGCTTAAATGATTAAACTCAAGGTGTAAAGTATTCTCTAAGGCGCCGGCTAGTTCAGTTAATTTTTTGTCGCAGTTGAAAAATGAATTTAATGAAACACTTCAGATATTCATGTGAAGAATCAAAAACGCTTTAACATAGCTTGTTTGCCGATAGCCAAGTAAAATATCCAAGAGTTGCCTGACAGCTGGTTTGTTTCGTAGTCTTGCTGATCAGGGACAAAGGCATTTGATATAACATAGCACATATATAGACTCTTGGATCATAATCAAGGATATGGCCACATTCTGGTGTTAAAGAATTACGAAATACATGGTCTTATCTACTCTTGTGCTTTTTTTTTGATGTTGAGGTTGTGATAAAGAGAGGGCAATTTTCATCATAATTTAGTCCTAACTTGTATGATGAGGCATTTCAAGTAAATATATAGCTAGTAGCAATGCACTCGCAAAATTATCTTGTCCGCTATAAACCAAGTACCAGAATAATGTCTGGGCAATCGCACGATCACCACAGCGCGCTTTACGCTAAGGTTGCACAGAAGGCTCGCGCATACCATATATGTTAATGGTTCACAAAACCGGCTTCTTTAGTCAAATGTTACATAATATACAAGAAGTTTATTTCATCCCCGGTTTAATTTTGTGTGAAAAGAAGCCACTAAACGCAGCATTCACCACAGCAGCAGCTCCCTCGACACAGCGTTGATATAGAGCTTCTTTGAAATTTCACAAAGTTAGCGTACAGCTTTGAACCGCATCTCTAGGAGCCGCCGGCTTTGCTGCTCTATCTGACTTCTTATCACGCTTCAACTTCTTGCTCCTATATCCAGTAGAGAACCTGTATAGTTGGCGTCTCTAGAACTCAAGATCACACTATTCGCCATCCAAACAACACTTGAACTTGAAAACCTGGAGTTCAGACACGCTTCTACGTATACCCTACGATAGGTTAAAACCCTTCAAGGTTCGAATAAGGCCGACGCTCTCATCATCAAATACTTTCTTTCTATATCCCAGCTGTCGGAGGCCACATGCTGAAAAATGGCGCTGGAGGGACTCGTAATCAAATCGACAGAAAATTACAAAAAGTTCTACGACTACCTAGCCAAAAACTATTCTCGATTCACATGCAAGACTGGAGACAATCGTGTAGTTCTTAAAGAGTTGGAGGAAATAATCTACATGCTTTTGCTTATGATAGTGTCCGAAGACGAAGAGCCAGATCCAGAAAATAAAGACGGTATTGGCATGCTTTACGACACGCTACGAGTTCTCGTTCAGCTTTACAACGGCGTTTTGAATTCTATTGATGTCAAGGACAGAGAGGAGTCAACCTTGCTGCAAAATCCAGAGGTCCACAAACTTTTAGCGCTGCATCGGCATGACCAAATTCAGCCCGCCACAAAACCTTCAACTCATATTCATTCAACACCTTCTCCGTTAGGTGTTGGTGCTTCTATTGATCACAGCGCAGAATTTTATAGCGGCATGGACATAGACCTGGGAACAAACCAAGAGTATTCTGAAGGACTGGAGTTTCGCCGAGCTTCGGAAAGACAAGAACCCGATCTTTTCCAAGATATAGACCGCCTGATTGCGTCCAACTCAGTTCTTGACGTACCTGCCTCTGCGGGGTTCTCAGATTTAAAAAACAATACGGAGAACATGGAAAGTTCTAATACATCTCATGGGAACCAACTTGGTATGGGACTGAGTGATCTTCCACTTTCCCAGAATGATCTCCAACATGACGCTGTTTTTGATTACTTATTATCTCAACAGACACAAGACGGCACGCTGCCAGGTTCTTCTTCTACAGTCGTTGAGCCCAGCAACGACAAATTTGATCCAAGCCGCCATTCACAAACATATCCATTCACGGATTCATTACAAGAAACTGCCCCCACTACTGAAAATCAACCACATCTACACAACCAACCACAACAACAACCCACCGACCCGATCATGAGCAATGACTTTTCTTCGCATATTTATGACCAATTTTTCACGACCTCAGACCGCAATGCACTCGACTTTGACATTTCGTTAGAAGACCAGTCTCACCTACAAAGCTGGTCACGACATACACATCAAACTCACATACCATCGTCAAGTTCAGCAGAACAGGAGAACTCGTCTGCTATTTCCCCATCTTATGGGACATCTTTTGGAGGTAATAATGCACGATTTCATAATTTTATGCTGGATTTTACTCACACTGGCTCACATTGATTGTGAGTGTAGTTCCATGTATATACTGTCTGAAATTTACGAAATGCCTTTTCTTCTCCAATGGCGCGACTCTTTCTTTTAATGTTTATTATTGGATCTTGTTTCTTTGTTACACTTTTTCGTTTCTTTCCATGTCAACCCTTTCATTCATACTTCAAGAAATGTCAATGCTTTTACTACTCAAACATTGTCAAAGCAGATAGCTGATTAACTCTTAAAAATTACGATCGTCTAGTAGGATTTAATCCACATTTGAAATTGTAATTCTTGCAAAAAGCGGTCAGTTTCACATGACTAGAGATCTTGGTAAATACAAGTTATGCTCCAGCCTTTAGTTATCAACCCTGAGCGCTCAATTCTTGACTCACAAATGACTTTCTCTGGCGGCTCTCTAAGATATTTGTTTTTTTCCTAAACTCTCAACCACTATGCAGTTTTTTGAGAACTAGTAGCAAGGCAGACGCTTTAATGCCATTTGCTTTGCGGGACAATATCAATACCGTAATTTGAAAAATCTAGAAAATAATAGCGGTTTTGCAAAAATGAATTTAATAAAAAAAATATAAGGGGTGTTTTTAAAAACTTAAACTGTACAACGAAAAGATATAAGGAGTCATACTAGTGACTATGGAGAAAGCAGAAAGAGCATATACTGTATAGTGAGACAGAAGTTTGGCGGTTTTTATCTTCAGTTTTGGGAAGAATGTATGTTGAGGCGACTGAAAAAATGATGAGGAGCTATTATTTTAAATATCATAGTTGACGGAACCAAGTAGAGCTTTTTCCAATACGTTGGTTTGGATGTTCTCACTCAATTGAAGGAAAACAAGACTTCAAAAATTAATTATGGTCTCTGAATTGTTTTCTGTCGTCTTTCCTTCTCCTTTACATTGAATTGGCTTCAAGTGCTTGTTTAAGTATAACCTTGACCCTTGGATTGTTCCTTGGCATCATCATCTTGGTCACTACTTATTTGACGTTTTTTTGTGGCCTTGCCTCCCGTACGTTGGCCACGGTATGTAACAGCTAGTCATTACAAAATCTAGTATTCTTCCCTAGATTTGCAATTGCATTTGACATTCACCTCGATTCAATATTTCCATAAAAAAACCTTCATTCAATTTTGTTCGTTCTTCCTAGTAATGTCGTAATCATTTTCTACTTCGCTGCGTATCTACTTTCATTGGATACGTTATTGTTGACTAGCACTTCCTAGAGCCTCGTCTAATGCCGACAAAACAGCCGAGCCGCCTGTCGCTGCACCCTTGTTGGATCCAGCTGCCGCAGCCGCTGCTGCTGCCCCCGTCGTACTAGCGGCAGCTCCAAGCGCTTGCACAACCAAAGCCATTAGCACATTTTCAATTTTCTGCGTGCGCTCAGCTTCTACTTTGTACCTCGACTTCTCGATTTCTAGCCGTTTGTTTTCCATCACTTCCACATAGTCCAGGCGCCGTTTTTCAAGTTCCAACCGCTCGGCAGTGTCGGATTTGAGCCGCCGCTCACGTTGCTCGAGCACAGATATCAATGTTTGAAAATCGACTGGTCTGATTGGAATCGTAGTCGTGGTGTTGGTGTTGGAAGAGTCAGCCATTCTAGAGCCCGTTTTTGCAGTTTGTGTGACATTACTGACGACACCCGTAAAGTTTTGCTGTGAAAAGTCAAGATTTGAACCCAATTCTTGATGCTGTTGTTGATGATGCGAAGATGCAGCAGAGCTGAGTGCTCTTTGTTGCGGAGTTTCATCTTCGGTGGTTACTGGCTGGTTTATATCACCAGATACGTCTTGTTGTTCTTTTGTGCCATCTTCTGTTTGACGTCGAGCCAAGGCTAGACGGGCTGCTTGCATGAAACTCAAGCTTTTACTCTGATTTGAGCTGACATGACCGTCTTCTTCACCCTCCACTTGGGACTGTCTGCTATAGCTCCTGTCTAAGGGGTAATATGGCATGTATGGGTTGGCCACAGGGGATTCGGTGGGTGAAAGAATTGCAGCATGCGCAGGGGCGCTAAATGCATTATCTACAGAAGAAGAGTTTGTTGCAGATGGTCCCGGTATGGACCCTTCATTTGATCGGTTGCCAGTTACTGAGCTAGCGCTGTTATCCGTTGTGAGATTTCGAGATGATGGGTGCATGCGTTTTAGACGTTCAATCCTGTCATAAAATGGACACAGTTTCTCAATCTTTTCTACAAATTAGCGTTAGAGAACCAGTAAAAAAAGGACAAAAAGCACAAAAACATGATAGCCGTATACGCGTACCTTTTATCGTATCGTCATTGATTCCCGCAGCTGATCCCGCCAACTTGATATCATGGGCCTTTTTGAACCTCTTTTCCATGTTCAAAAGCTTTTCCTTGATTGTTTTCTCTGAATAGTCCGCACGCCCTGCAAAGACTTCTTCTTTTATGCGAGCACAGTCCTTGCGCCGCCCATGGCCGACAAGGTCTGGCTTGTTTTGTTCTATCCATGATAAAAGCTTGTCCATTTCTGCACGACCCCAAAACACGCGTGTGCGTCTTGATTGCAGGCTGCTGCTGCCACCATCGTCGGACAACCTTCGAGATGTGTTGTTGTTATCGTCTATTCCTCTGCGCATATTTGGGTGTTCAATATGCTATAGACAGTGTTGCACTACTTTTTGAGTACGCCTTTGATACCTATTATGGCCGTACTTGGTTGTAAAATCAGCCTCAAAAGTGGAAAAATGGTCGGTTGCACTTAAATCTTTGAGGTCAGCCTGGGCTACCAGCTGCAGATCGTTGGCGCGATATTTGTGCTGATGCTATTCACAAAGAACCGGGCCAAGTCGCTAAATGAGGTGGGCAAGTCAAAGTTACGCTTGAGGAAAGGTTCTTATTATCGCCGTGATGGTTTCTGGCATGCTGTTTAGGGTTCGTGAAGCTCTCCGTGCGGAGTTGGATTTGTGGAGTATAAAGGCTAAGGGTTGGGTCTGACGTGGTCAGACAAAAGAAGTTGGGTTAATAAGTGGTTACAAATTATGATGAGCTTTGAAATGTTCAGCTTGAAATTTGTGACTGAGTAATTCTAAACTTCTAGCGGAAAAAGCGAGCTTGAAAACGTTCAATCCTGGGTGAACTCGTCGTTAGGTTGTATAGTAGAGGGTGCGTAGAAGGAGAACTCTGTTTCCAATGGCATATTGCCCACTTTACAAGCGCCTTGCTTTAATTGTAACAAGGCTCTTTCAAACTTGTCTTCCAGCTGTGCACGACTTTCTGATTTTCTTTGGCGAGCAGCCTCTCTTTCTAGAAGTCCTTGATGTATGGCGTTCTCTAGCTCGTTTTCTGCTCTCAAAATCCCACTTATGAATTGATCTCTTTTGTCCATAAGCTTCTCGCGTTTCGTGTGTAATACATTTTTTTCATTTTCAATAGCAGTCACCTTTGCAATCAATTCCTGTCTAGCTTGCAATTGAGCGTTTTGGCGTCTCTCCAGATATTTTAGTTGCTCTTTCCATTGATGTTTGTCTTTCTCATATTCAATGTCAGATAAATTTTTTTGCGCTTGCAGTTCCATGGTTTTCAGCTCAGCAAATTTGATGTCATTCTTTAATAGCTGTACTGTGTTTTTGAAAGAGAGAAGTTTACCACGCACTCGCTCGTCGGCCTTGTAGCTGTTTTCTGACTTGGTCTGTATTGACTCTATTTCAGCTTGCAGAGAGCCAACTTTCTTCGCATGGTCACGTCTACTGCGCTTGATAGCTTTTTTCATTTGGGAAAGCGTTTCCTTCGACCGCAATAAGGAGTTGTACAGTGTAGTGGCAGGCGACAGTGGTGCTAACGAAGTCTGTCTACTGTTGGCTTTAGACTGTGCTGTTCGAGCCTCGAATTTTCCAATGGAAATTTTGTTGTTCTCCAGAATCTCAATAAGATACACCGTGCCGCTGGCAAGTCCATATATGGTCAACATGGTAAGATTTTTGGAGAGACTGCCAGTGGAATCTTTATCGATAATTTGAGTTTCTTCGCCTGTCAAGCTTATTGGCCTCACCACGATCTGCCGCCATTGAACCTGATTTACATACGCCATGTAATCCTTTTGGGCTTTTCCTGAAGCGTCGAGTAAGAAAAAACTTACAGCGTTCTCCGATATGTGACTTACATAGCACTTTGAGTGATTTTTCAAAACACCACATCCTGCTGCTACCAAAATGCAGCCTGCAAGTGTGGCCCATATGGGCTGGTTGGTACGAACGAGCGCAGACTTTCTGCTGCGTCTCCCTAGATTTAGGAATGGTATGCTTACTGCTGGCGTTGGGTTATTTAGTTTTGTATTTGGAAGGACGTCAATGATGACTGCCTCTTCCTCAACGTTTGCACTAGAGTGATCTTTACTAGGATTTGCGTGCATACCCTGCGATCCAATCTGAGAAATAGGGCGAGTCTTAGGTACAGTAAGGACCTGGGACTCCACATTTGAGCTTATAAAATTTGTCAAGTCTTCCCACATTAATGAAGACAACCCAAGACGGACAACTTGAGCTGGGATCATTTGCAGAACAAGGCGAGGAACTTCGTGGTACCAGTCAATCTGTCCAAAAGAGCCGCCTACACTTATAATATGTGCTATTCCAAGGGGTTGAGGGAACATTACTGCCACATCTGAGAGGTGCGTAGTTGCTGTTATCGATTGTGTTTTCCAGGATATAAACGGTACTAATTGAGGTCCAGCGAAAAAAACCATGCTGGAATAGACGCTTTCGAGAGGAAAATATGCAGTCAAGATATGTCGCAAAGACCTCAATGTTAACACAATTGTTGTCACACTAACAACGTTCCAAAATGCTTGTTGACTTCCCCCGAGAGTTGCAGCAACAACAGCTTGCGCCAAAACTGTGAGGCTGCTACGCATATCTGGTGGGATATAGAGCGCTATTCCAGCAACAACTAGATTGGTTACTAGTACTTTCACGCCATAGAACTGTAGTTTCAGGCTGTTTCGACTAGTTGCACTTGTGAGGCTTCGAAGAGTAGGAGCAAGAGCAATGATGTACACGAATTGAATTGCCATCGTAAGCCATTCTGGAAGGTGAAGTAGTAGGAGAAATACAGCAAACGTATCGAGAAAAGAGTTTGGTCTTAAAATATGGTTTTTAAATTTTCTATCGTGAGGAACTTTTGATCGTAAGGTACCTTGATCATCCTCGAAATTTTCCGTGTAGCAGGTGTCTTCAAAATTTAAGCCGCGCTGCCTTTCCTCCAAAGCAGGATCTTGAAACTGCATGAAATGACTTGGGCTCTCCATATCTAGACCTCTACGAAGTAGTCTATGGCACAACCTGTGTGGATGGAACGTCAGCCAGGCTGAACTGTATACTGCGACTAGAGCTCAAAAACTCAAATCAATCCAGACAAAAGCAGGCAAACGAAGGTTGAAAACAACAGGCGCGTTCTAAAGTCATGGTGGTATATCATGGGTAGACCAGAATGGGACCAAAAAAATATGTTTTTACACCGGGAAATGCTACTTGAGCGAGGTGGTGCGGGAGTCTGCAGGAACACAACAACCTAGAGTGCTCAGAGGTTATTCGTTGTTTATTATTTTTTTTTTTTGTTTGTTATTTTAGTGCTTTGTGTGTAACTAAACTATATATGCCCAATCAAAGAGAACCAGAATTTGCTCCAGAAAGTGGTCGCCTGGTCCACAAAGTACTCCACAATAAACTTCACATGGCACGTGGGCATGTTGAGCCTTTACGCAGCTATGGATTTGTGGAAAATACTGGCGTTGAGTTAGGTTTTACTATAGGCGATATAACGAGCTTGCCATCTGTATTTAAAGTCTGTACAGCTAGTCGAGTGGAGTATAGTCTAGTTTAGTGGCTTTTGTTCAACCTCCAACTACGAACCTTGGGCTTGGATGATAAATGGCTACAAATACACAGTTCCTTTTATAAGTCTACCTCTGTTGCAAGTCTCTCTGTAAGTGTGGACAACGCGATTTCAATAAATTGTCTGTCCACTCTGGAGTCTTTTCCCGGTTTCGAGGCTAATAGATAACTCGTCTACAGTGTATATATATTGAACCAAGAAAACCTCCAGCACCATAATGCACCACCATCACTTGTAAATACTGTGCATTCTGGGTCTCGAGTCTCGAATGACTCAATAAAAAACTTGATGTTGTGTTCACTCGTTGTCCCCAAAGTTCCAGTCATCATAAATTTTACAGTGTGCCATGCTCAATTGAAGAAATGCAGAGAGCCCGCGGCATTTGGATCGTCTGTTTCGTTTTTTCTCCCAAAACGTGTAGGTGGTTTCGGGATTTCATTATTGATTACTTTATAGTCTACATGTAGTCGAAAGCCCCGAGACCAATGGGCATACTGGACCAGATGCAAAGACAAGGCCATTTTAGAGTGGGTCTGAACGGAACTTGCGATGAAGCAAGTTCAGGTTTTTTAAGTACGGTAGAGTCCAAAGCTTAAAGTCTTTCACGCTCTGCTAAACTGTGCTTTTCCTCTTGTCCATTTTACACGTGGAATGGTCTAGATTAGTAGGTTCACTACCGCAAGCGGTGAAATAAAAACAAAGACTTGTTTGCTCTTACTGGTCTGGATTAATATGTAAAACAGACTGATGCTTGGTGTTTGTTGTGGGGATGGCCCAACGAGAGCACGCGCTTGCAATTTAAAGCTCGTACAAGAGAAACCAGATCTCTCAAGCTGTACTAAGCTACATAAGATGCTATGGTTAGTGTCCAAAATTAAACGAGACAAAACAAGAGTAGACAGAACCAAAGTTGACTCCTCGTCTACGGAACGATCTAGAAACTCTGGGCCATGCCTAGCGAGACCCTAGATTGCTATGACTCCGGTATGCTACGTAGTCTACAGATGAATGGCGATGGCAGGCAATGCCATAAACACAAACCAATAATAGGCGCCTTTATCCAAAGCGACGGCGACCAAAACGTAGGTTTTCTCGGGGCAATCCGCAAATTAGACCAGCACCCGGAGCTGCACGTCGGGTCCGATGCAGCAGCAGTAGCGTGCGCACGCTGATTTCACGTGGTTGACTGCCAATGGATGTTTGCCGACATGGCCCACCAGTAAATTTGGGTGCTCCAGCAAATTTGACGGTCTAGCTATAGATCCAAAAGTTATGAAATGCTCAAACTCCGAGTGATGATTGAATATATTCTGCAACAAAGTGAAAAGCTGAAAAATTATCACAAATCACGAGCTCGAGATGATTTCGGCCAAATAGAGTAGTGGGACCGTTAGATTTGAAATAAGGTTAGCCTTGTTGACGTTAACGTTAACGTTAACGTTAACGTCACAGTTACAGTTTTCAACATGAATGCAAACTAGAGCCCTGAAATCGGACTTCGAAGGCCTTAGAAGGCTTGCGCCACACAAACTTCCAGGTGAAACATGCGTTGATTTAAAGTCTAGACCAGAGAGCCAGACCTAGCCTTGGTTGACCTACTGCAGAGAATGTGCGAACAGCCGAAGCCTTAGAAGTCGCCGGTAGGGGCTATAGAGTTACGCATCTCAAGGTAGGACGAAGGCAGGGCATAGGCAGGGCCCAGGCAGGGCCCAGGCAAGGGGACGAGACAGCCTCGGTATCTGGATCTACCATGTGACATTAGTAACTGTAAAGCTGTACGTAAACCACGGCCAGTAGGTGATCTGTAGATCTGGCTTTGCCAGGGCCACCACTAGGGCTAGGTCCGGCTGGAAAGATGCAACCCATGAACTTTTACAAAGAAGTTGTCATGATCTAGATCACGGTCAGGTTGTGCCATTTGGATGGGCTTGCGCAAATACTGCAGCACTTCAGGCTAGTAGCCATAGCAAGGAGCCACAGTGAGAAGGTTGCATGCATAGTAGTAGCAGTGCACTGCTGGCGGTCTCAAATATCTTCATGCTCGTAAATACTGGACTGACCAGATCCAGGTCCATGGAGCAGTCTAGCGGCGCTGGGTTGGCAGGCTTTGACTTGCAAGGGTCCGCCCGCGCCGGCGTAGTTCTGCCAAAATAACTAGAGGCAACAACAGGGTGGTACCTTCTTCGCTGTACATGCCAATGTAGGGCATTCATGCACAGCGTCTCAATTGCAGGCCCAATTGCATGTAGCGCATTACATGTTGTTGACTCAGCAGCAATTTTCGACCGGCATATAGCGGCATATAGCGGCATAGTAGCGCGGCATTGTAGCCTACTGGGCTAGCACTGCTAGAACCGCTGAATTCGGAGTAAGATAGGTAGGGTCTACCTCCAAGCTTTGCGTGAATACGCTTGCTGGTAGTCTATTAGAGCTCAAGGCTTAAGCAATCGAGAACGTAATCAACCTGACGTCGTATCAGACGTGTCGAGATCACGTCTACATTTCGATAGTCCGGTAGCAGATTATTGATGTGCTAGGGACTTGAATTTCAAAGCAGCAGCGGTCGTGCGTATACACAAAACCGATGCCAGTAGTGCTAAAATTTCCTCAAGCCTCAATGCTGGCCAGGTGCTGCCAAGGTGCTGCTAGTGCTGCTTAGACGCCACTGAAGCGCTAAAATAAGCGAGGAAAAATTTCTTCCAGTGCACGCGTACGTGCTGAGAAATTTAGTGCGGAATTGTGAGAATCGAGAGCCCTGTGTCCTTAGGGGAGACTCAGAGACTCAGAGACTCAGAGCTCGCGTGAAGCTTCAATCAGAAATATTAGGCCTTTACAGTAAACGTCGGATAAGCGCTACCCGATTGAGGCGGGCTTTGAGCCTTTAGCAACTGCTTAATCAGGGCTTAACAATCACTTGCAGACCGAACGCTTGTGCAGCCCAGAATGGGTTGTGAGCTAGATCAGATTTTTGTGTTGCCCGTACCAAAAGGGAAACCGAGCCAGAACCGGTGTGTTGCCATGGCGCCAATGTTGATGCTTACAAATCTCACACATCGCCATTAATATTGATGAAGAGAGGTACAAGTAAAGTACCTCTGGACCACATATTACTTTGAGGGCCAAACTTCCGAGACTGCACCTCAGAGATGTGCATAGATGGGGTTGCTGCTCAGATGTCACTTTAAGCCCGCAGCAGCTGCAGCGTGTGGCCCTGTGCAGATTAGGCTAATGTTTGCCTTGGTTTCCATGGTAAAATAGAGCACGCATGTGCAAGAAAAAGTAAGAAGCGTCAACGTTCGGGCATGGCCATTATGAAGTCTATGAAGTCCATTAACTGGTGCGGGTGAACCGTGGGCTGAACCGAGAACCGAGCTGAGTCTGTTCAGATACCGTGCGACTGAGGCCAGACTGACTTCACACGCTGATGCCAGAGTGTGGCAATTTAATCATTGAGGCACAAATCGCTGAACAAGTTGGGCCTGTATTGTGAGAGAGCATATTCAACGTCGCTAACGTCGCTAACGTGTCTCGTTGCGACTTTACACAAGGTTTGCAGCGTCTCAACAGCGTTTTTGCGGCGTCTCTTGTTTTAGTGAAAATGGTTACACAAAAAGAGCCATTTTTGTCTTGAAAAGAAAAGCTTTTGATGCTTTTGGACTGCGCGAAGCCTGAAAAGTCCTCGATTCCGTTTTTTTTGTGATTTTGGCTGTTTTTACTTGAATTATTTTAATTATTATGAATTATTTTAAATTATTTTTGCTTCTTTCTGGACATAGATCCATGAGAGCACACTATATAGCACACTATAGCCCTCTATATACGCCTAGGCAAACCTATAGATACTTTTGAAATTTAAAATTTTTTTAAAGACTTTTCACCGCAAAGTTTGTCAACACAAACACCCGCTCAAGGCTCAAAGACTTGGTACGCGTAAACCAGACCAGCCTAACTAACCACTGAACCACTGAACTGGTGAAAAAAAAAAGAGAGAAAATCTCCGAGACTATATATATCGGCGACACTTTCTGCAATTTAGTTTACTTCTTTTTTTCCTTTCTTCAGCTTCCACCGAATCCGAAATCTGTCACTCCTTTCAAGTATTTCAAGTAAGTAGCCTAATCTTATTCTCTTACGAGTGCTCTCGCCAATTCCAATCACCTTAAATCTCCAATCATCTTAGATCATCGACCCAGATCATGGACAAACTCACCTTTAATTTCAATGCTCCTTCTTCGCTACCCATACCTGACTTCTAGCTAACTAATTCTACCAGAAAAAAAAAAGTCTCAGAAGTCAACAAACTATCACTCCTTTTCAGTTACAATCCTTTTGACTTGACTCACATTCACGCACACACATAATGAAATACTCACAGCTCATTGCAATCGCTTCTCTCACTGCGACGGTCGCGGCCGCTCCGGCTGCCGACATGCACGTCCACAACGTACACAACGTACACAGACGACAGGAAACAGTTGTCACCGTTGTAGTCTCCTCTCCTTCATCTGTTGCTGCCAGTGAAACAACAAGTTCTCTTGTGTTGGACACCAACGAAGGTGAAGGCGACAACAACAACAATGATGAAGAGCCATCTACTGTTGTTGCTAGTACACAGGGTTTTTCTTCTGCGTCTACTTCCCAGCAAGCTGCTAGCGTTTCTACTTCCAGCCCTGCCGTATCCAGTGCGGCTGCGGCTGCCTCAACCTCTTCAACACCTGAATCTTCGGCCTCCTCCTCAAGCCCCTCCTCAAGCTCTTCCTCAAGCTCACCTAGCTCCTCCACTAGCTCCAGTACTGCTGGTTCGTCTGGAAGCTCGGGAGACATTTCCTCTTCTGCCTGTGGGTCTGCTTCTTCTCTCAGCAACGCCGTTTCTGCCTACTCCTCATTTTCAGGTTCTTTCGAAGATGGCGTACTAGACTGCTCTTCATTTCCCTCTTCCCAGCCTGGTGTGCTTGCTCTTGACTACCTTGGGTTCGGTGGCTGGTCTGGAATTTACAATGCCGATTCGTCGTCCCCTGGCTCCTGCACAGAGGGCTCTTACTGCTCATACGCATGCCAACCTGGTATGTCCAAGTCTCAATGGCCTTCTTCGCAGCCTTCCAACGGAGTTTCTATCGGCGGTCTTTTGTGCAAGGGTGGAAAGCTTTACCGCACCAATACTGCTGCTTCTGACCTCTGCGAATGGGGTGTGGATGCTGCTATTGTCGTTTCGGAACTTTCTTCAGACGTTTCAATCTGCAGAACTGACTATCCTGGCACTGAAAACATGGTTGTTCCCACGATTGTCAGTGCAGGCAGCACAGCGGCCCTCACTACTGTTGACGAAAGCACCTACTACCAGTGGCAAAACAAGGGTACTTCTGCCCAATACTACGTGAACAATGCAGGCGTATCTCAGTCTAACGGATGCGTCTGGGGTACTAGTGGCTCTGGCGTCGGTAACTGGGCCCCTCTCAACTTTGGTGCTGGACACTCTGGTGGAATCACTTATCTTAGCTTGATTCCCAACCCAAACAATGCCAACAGTGCCAACTTTAACGTCAAGATCATTGCCGATGACGGCGCAACGGTTAACGGAGAGTGCAAATATGAAAATGGTGTATACACGGGTGGCTCTGGTAGCAGCGGCTGCACTGTCTCTGTGACGAGCGGTAGAGGCAAGTTTGTGCTTTACTAGCTGGAATCTAACCGAGCATGATATGATTTGATGTTTTCTTTATTTTCTTCTTTTCAAGTGTGGTTTTGGAAAATCTTCTCGTGATGCTGATATTGAGTCAAATTGGCGAGACGACATCCAGAACATTATACGCACTGTGTATTTCTATGGGGTTTTTTTATTATTTTTCTAGCTCTGCGAGCGTCCGGTTATAAAGTATTATAGAGTACGAACGTATCAAAATATAATTTCAAATATGTTGAAATTTTTCAAAATTTTGGCTGCTGTGTGGGATAGGTGGACAGTGGACCATTGTCTTGTGGTTTTCCGTGGTTACCTTTAGGTAAACCTGTGGGCAAGAGACTCATTGTGAGTTGAATTTGAAGAGACCATATCCAGTATACTGTACAGGTATAGATGAAATACCCGAATAGTTCAAGCCAAGACGAGTTTGCCTATTACCATGCGGAAAAGTAGCCCAAGATAAACCGAACGAGGACCATGATGCCATGACTTCGGGTGGGCCATTATGGTGTCAGACATGACGCATATGCCTGGTGTCAGCTCACTCTATAAGCCTATGGCCTTAGTACCATTCTAATCTACAAAAGCAACACGACCCTGCGTATATATGGTACTGCTAAAGCGCATTTTTGAGTATTGGGGAATTGTTGGAACTTAGCACGGTGGTGCATAGACACCTGACATCACATTTTTGACGTAAAACGTCTCGCTGAGTAGAGGACAGTACCAATATTTGCGTGCTCGAATGGTCGCTGAAATAGGTGAGATTAAGACTGAGCACTTTCAGTTACTACATAGACATACCGGTATACTCAAGTGGTTTAGTGAAACGTGTTTTCAGCATGCCAAAGTCACACAAGCCACGCTGTTCACGTTCAGTTGAAGTCTCTAGACTACTATGTTTCCTACCGAACGCTCTAAACAAATCTCATGCCAATATCCATTACCGTAAACATCAAAGTTCATATTCCTTCTGATTGAATCCAATCAATTCATTTACAATTTTAAAATTATGTGTTTCTTTTCTTCATGCTGCCTAATTGAAGTTGCAATGCATGTTTTTTCCACTAGTCACCCCACGTCGGCGAAAGCGCTGGACATGATGAGAGAAAAGTTGACGAAGCATATTTATAACATGCTTAGGAGGGAGATGACAATATAGCTCGCAGAGTTCAGGGTTTGCAGCCACTTTATCGATACCGAAAATTGTGACACCAAACGGATGTGGAATTGAGTTTGAATAGACGCTAGCTCACATATAGGTTATTCGAGTTATAGCGTCCGCCATGACTTGAAGGATCGAAGGGGCAGACAAATAGTAGTGAAACAATGTTCAATGGGCAGGCCATAATAGAGGACCAAAATAAGCACTTTGATTTTTCATTGTGACAAAAGCTCTGCATCATGCTGTTTGACGCTGTCTAAAAAGGCCAAGCTTGCTAGCTTAGATCTCCGATAAAACCTAGAAAACTCACTGAAGTACCACTAAGACAATAGACTAGTATACATCCTCAGCTGAGACCTACTCTTCCACACTTGACCTAACCTGACTGATTTGATGTTCTATAGACTCCTGTATAGAAGTGTACCTTTAGCCAACCAGATCAGGCCAAGCTGGATACTGAATAAAACATCTTTTTTCTCGCAACTTAATTTAGAAGCTTTACTAGCTATATAGAAAGATGTGTAGCAACGTACGGATAAACAATCAAGGGGGTTTGGCTTCGATTTGGGTAAAGACTATCGGTTTCTGCGGAACATTTGAATTATCCAGAACGTATACTGTTGCACCAGGAGCCGGCAAAAGCTATTGGTACGTTGACTGAATAATGAATCAGCGCATCAAAGACAAGCTTATGGGAAGATTATCGATAAATTATGCAATGCTCAGATCCCAGAAGCACTTCGCAAGTCTTTCTAAGTACGTGAAAAGACAAGCCTACCCCAACTGTGAGATCCGCCTTTACTGTCACAACTACTGAGACTACATCAGCTGTTTTACCCTGCCATATCAACTGTCTCAATTCTTCCAGCTTTTTTAATCCCATTAAAACTATGCGCACTACTAAAGACGAAGGTATAAATCCACGGTTATCGCAGTAGCAACAATTGCCACTAACTATCGGCTACTGATGTACTAAACATTTGTTTATCCAAATAGAAGCTAATGTCATAGATTGTTATAGCAAGTAAAGTATTGCAAGCAAATGTTTAAACTTGTGCATTTTATATTAAAAAAGTGAACACCCTATAATTACCTTCGGTAGATACTACTTGGAGTTTGAAAATAATGAAGCAATACAGCCTTTTTGGGCTCGCACTAGTAATCATCAAGCCCCTATCTTTCTTTCCTGGGCAAGAAAACTTATATCAATCCCACAAGCCTTCGACCTCATAACCGTGGGTCAAAAAAATTCAATTACAATTGAAAACATCTCTCCAAACTAATACAGGCCGGTCAAAATATTTTGCTCCTATCAAGTAACTTTCTATACAAGCTTGCAGAAGACCACCGATGGACGTGCTCCATCTTAAGTGATGGAAAAACATATTGAAGTCAAGTAGAAAATATGCTTTTTTTATGGGTCCAATGCTCATACCCTTAAAAATATCTAGTGACTGTCAGTGAATATTACCCATCTCAAGGTGAACTGGGTTATTCATGTTGCAATAGCTATGCCAGCAGGGGCTTATTGAAGCCACTTGAAAATGCACATTTCACAAGGATATTTGAGCAGAATGAGAGCGCTTATTACTTTCGCTAAAGAAATAACCAAGTTGCAGATATTAGTTGAACCAAATTTGACAGCTTAAGTTTCGCGCCATTGAGTTGACTAGATTGTAAAGTAGAAATCATTGGACAAAATTCTGAAATCCACTATTACGCATGCATTGTGCTTCCTGCATATTACTTTGGTCATTTGTTTGCTTATGCGGCTCAGTCTATGACATCGTGATAATGAATGTCAATAATTTGAACATTGAAAAATGTAGGGAGCTATAAAACTTACTTCGTATTAGAATAAAATCCTCATTCACAAAATGTGCTATTTTTATTGGATGAAACTCTTAACAGGCCGGCTTTGAAACATTGAAACCAACAACAAGCAGTTGCGCAAAACATGACACTTATGGAATTGTGGACAAAAAAGCTGATTGGTTAAAAGAAACTCAAAACAAACTTGTACAAGATAAAATTTGAAAGATGACAAAACGAAAAACTGATGCAAAATGATAGTTTTACGCTTGTACACAGCTACGGCTGAAATAAAGACTAGTTTCTGTAGACAAGCTGAGCTCTTTTAAAACGTGAAGGTCCAATGTGGATTAGTTATGATCTGACACGTAACATCGCATAGGACTCGGGAAAACCAAATATAATCATAAAAAAAAACAGGAAAAAACACGAAAACGATTAAAAAGATGCTGGTTTACTAAGAGTTTATCCATGTTGTCTACCGTATCATAAAGGGTTAGCAATAGAAGTATTAAGCAAGCTACAAGAAAGAAAACTGAAATTTAGGAACTATGGCCAATGCTTGATTATTAAAACAATACATGAAGGTAAATCGTGTGAGTCGAGCCACGCGAGTTGTAGACTAATATAAGACAAACTGATATGCTGTATTGAAAGGCATTTGCTACTGTACTGGATTCGAATTTTGTCAATTGGCAATTCAGGTATGGAATTCTTAAAGAAGCTCAACCATATTCAAGAAGAGTTAGCCTTATTTTGTTAGTAATCCAGAGCCAATCCAATACCGCCAGCCATGTTTGGGAATAAGGCATACGTGCTCGGCAGCACCGATGCGATGAATTTTGCAAAAACATTCCAGCTCATTTTAAGCCGCTATAGGCAAAGCTTTTATGTAAAATAAAAAAGCACAGCAATGCATCTAATATCAGCAAAAAGATCATTACCGCTAAAAACCCGGTGTGCAAAAAGTCACAAGGTCAGGCTGCTTAGCATAGTCTCATAAAGAACGTAGAATGATAGCTTTATGTAGACGGGTTGTGATCGAAAGTGAAAGATGAACTGAGCATGAAGATGAAGAACTACCAGTTGCCGGAATGCAAGTAACTTACCTAGAAGTATTAGAGTATCGTTGCTCTGTCCTCTAAAACCTAGTTATATATGTAAATTAAGCCAACCCAGGAGCACACATGCGAACGGATCAAGAGGCGCGAGGTGATGCTCTGCGAAGTATCATGTATGACTGTGGCAATTTCACTTTTGTCACACAATATCATCAACCACCTAGAGAGCAATATAGAACTACATCCTAAAAAACAAAAGTGTCCCAGAACATCATGAAGTAATCATCATCTGCAATTGCTATAAAGGTACTCTTTTATTTAAGCATGATTGCTTTATTAAATGATTGATTTAATTTATCTACCGAGCCAGGGCACCATCCCTAATAAGGCTTGTTAACTGCTACATATCTCTCTCTAGCCTTATAAATAGGGGTCACCCAAAGAGGATTTGAGGTGCACTAGAGGGTAGAAGAGGTATTTTTTTTTTTTTTTGCGCAATTGACGAGTACCAGTATATGGTTTAGCACTATCTTTTTCACGAGGAAATACCCGGATGAAATGCATAAAAGCCATAGAACTGACAAAATTTGGGAGCCTTTCCGCAAAGCATGACTATCGAAGTCGCTTGGCTCAAGGTTTACTCGGAAGTTGCACTCCTCTTTTTGCTTAAACGATCTGAATAGTTTTGTAGTCAAGGTTAATTTTCCGGCGCCACACGCGTACTTCTGCTCAGCTGCCGGTGTGTCTCTGCTAAACAGCCAACAGCCTCGCAGACAAGAACGCCCCAAGCCCAGTTTAACTGCTCTTGGATTCTAAAACAAAACCTGTTGTGTTATAATCCTATTGAATTATTGCTGTCATAATTGTTGGCATCCATTTAGTATTTCACTTGCGCCCTAATTGCATGTGCTCGCACTTTCCGTACAAAAAGTCTCATGGCATGAAAACGGCTCGTAGCATGTGAGACACAAGCTGGTAGTGCTACTTGCAAGCACCAGTGCCAACATACAGTATAGGCAAAGGATCCTTTCTCGTGAGTAGAGGACAAATAGTCTACATGTCTTCAGACTATTGAAACTATAGACAACAGTATCGTTTAAAAGTGATTGTAGAGCCAAGATTGTACAGTACCTCGAGAGCCTTGTTTGGTGATTAAGAATCTACTTCAAGATGAGACACATACTTTTCTTTCTGACAACTTGTAATGCGATTTGTAAAATTTCGTTCTCCTAGGTCTCTTACAAAAAGAGCTACTAGAAGAGGTATTGCTTGATTAGACCAGTATACCTACTTTTTTTTGATAGCTGCATATGCCTACAGTTTACCTCCGAAAAAGCCCATTGACTTTTAAGCTTTGCATGTATTGCATTTTTTGAAAGCTTTGCAAATCTTCAAAGCACACATACTAAAGCTCTTCCAGACGGGCTTATACAACCAAATTACCTCTTACAAACTCTACTTCAGCTTGAGCGTTCTCACACTATTCAGCCTGTTTCCAGCAGATATGACTAAGTTGAAAGTAAGACAAAAATGCAGTCATAGCTTTCTATGACTGCAGTTTTAAGCAGAGATTGACTCAACAAAACTTAGAACTCGACGCAATCCAGACTAAAGTATTGCTAGACAATATTGGGATTTGACCCAGCCTATGCCGTCTCAACTTTGTTTGGACCATAAATGTCCAAACAAAGTTGAGATAACTTGTGCAAGCTTCTGTTTGACAAATGTAGGATATAATGAACACAGAGTAGAGATCCATATTGCAATTACTAAACAAATCTACTAGGCAAGTCTCGCTGCATTTAAAAGGCAAGTTAGACTTGAAACTGCAAGCATCGTCAAGACACAATTGTTTAAAAAGGCGACCGAGTTGTATTGAGGCCATATCATAATGTATAATACTCTATACTCTAACGTTATTGATGTTTACATTTTGCTTATCAATCCACAGATGATCTCAATAATAACTGTTTTTCAAATTTCTACGAAAAGACAAACACTTCATTACGTAGGAGTAGTCATCAAAGACTCTTCTATGCAACGGCCAAACATAACTATATATACAACATTGATTTTCTGCTTAAGCCTCATATACTTTTTTTTTTTCCTTTATAGATAGCTTTGGCCGCTAGAGAAGTACATATTCATCTTTTTTGACGAATCAGATTATTGTCTTTGTACCATTTCATACTAGAACTTTTTGAGTTAAATTAGGCCTATACGCCAAGGCTACCATCCGGTACGGCTTATGGCACACCACTATACTCATAGAATCTCAAACTGATTTTGAAGGTGTTCGTAAACTGAGCAGATTTCGTAGAGGTTGGGTTTTGACTGAAAGCAGTTTTCACAAGAAGTTCACCTAATGTTTTTGTTACTCGCGGCTGCTATAAAGGAAAGTATTGTGAAATCTCATGAGTTTGTGATCTAGTTGCTATCAAATCAATTGCAAACAAGAGTGCAATACATTTAAAAAAACAAAATCTAGTAAAAGCCAGCAGAGTAGGTACGACTACCAAGCCAATTATATCTAATACTCTCAACTAATATGAGTTGCAATTCTATCCGTATATCAGATTTTAAGCATAGATAGTTCGGTTTGCGCTATTTCAAGGATCCGTTCATTTGTAAAACTTTCTCCATAGGACAGTCCTCGAACAATGAATGTACCAGTAAACGAATAGACATTAGCAAGTATTCACAGTAGAATATATAGTCAATCATACTGAATGAAGCTCACTCTAAAAATTAATTACAAAAAGAACTTTGCATGCTGCAATGACGTTTTCACAAGCAATGTTACTCTCAAATTCAGCGAGTACTTTCGTAATTATTCCTTATGTTGCGTTCCGCTTTACGTATTATGAGCTAGAACACGGCTGAAATCTCTTTGAATTCTCTTCTTTCATTGAATTAAAACTCAAACTCAAGTCCATCATTGTTATGCCCCGACAGGCCTATAGAGATCCATTGTGTGTACTAACACCCTGGATCTTGCAAAGTTCGATTAAATATTTTTCATCACCATGTTATATGCGTGTTTGCCATCTTTCCCGTTACCTTATCCAGCGCGTTTAACCGCACGGGATGCATCAATATTCTAATCAAGATAACCAAAATCAATAAACATCAATGTAGCTCAATGTATTCTTCGCAATCCGTTTGAGAAATTTGAGGCAGCGAATCACAAAGATGTTTGAGCTTTTTCGCAAACTACTATTGCTATTGCTGGCTGGCCAAGAAAAAATATTGTGAAAAATGACAGACACACTTGATTGGACTATTTTGAAGTTAAATATCAGAGCCCGCGCCTTGTTCTCTTACATTTGCGAAGCTCATGCATAAACTTGTGTAGTTCTGAGTTTAGTGCAATGTGCAAATCTGACTAGGGGCAAATTTCACAATGAATATGAAGCATTTGAAGCGCGCTATTGATTTTAACTTCGTGCATAAAATGAACGCTCAAGTTTCTTAGACTATGCTGGACGTCTCCTGAGTTTATATATGCTTCAGTCCCATCAACAGTAAGTATGAATCCAGGATTTCACGAGATTCAGTTGGCTTGGACCAGACCTAACTACTCCGATTTGGTCTGTTCTACATTCAGTCTTCTGCACTGGTATACTTCAAATATATAGATTCGAAACTCAAATAAATACATGCTAGGTTTATTAGTTTATTTTGAGAAAATACTTTGTGACTGGGCTTTAAAGTTTTAAAAGTTTAATTTGATCGATGAAATAACTGGACTGGATTTTCGTGTGTTTGCCATAGATTTGATCATTTATTTTGTCTCGTTTCACCGGCTTAGAGAAGATACGCCACATTTCCAGCTCCTGATATCTAAACTTTAGATCGAGTATATAAAACTATCAATTAGCGAAAATCAAAACTTCTTTTTACATCTTGGTTACATTAGCGATGCATTTTCGATTGACTGAAAAATTGAGTAATAGTCTGGTGGGTCTCTTTCATGTCATTTAGATCAAAGGTCCAAGTCCCAAAGGTTTCTCAGTTTGAAAGGGCCTTTGCTTATACTCTAAGTCTATTGCTTTGATAAAACATGAAGTCTATGACTGTGTTTAAGAAGTTCATCTGGACCGATCTGGCTGGCAACCAAAAACTTTTGTAAAAACTAATGTCATTTGTGGAGATATGTAACATCTCTCAAAGTTTTTGAATTGCCAAGCTTGGTTATTCTCATTAACATACTTGTTTAGAGTGCTACTTGTAATTTTTCTTATGTAGACCTACTATCTATAGCTAGAATAAATATTAGTGGTAAGCTACTGACCCAAATGCTCTTCAAACTCTTGTTGTAATCGTTGCTTGCAATCATTTTCCCTTTCATAGAAGGACCGAGGGGAAGGACAAGTGATAGTAGAACAACGTTCAATAAGTAAGCAAAGAGCAGCAAAAGAAATCATGTTATTGTTGAAATCTTTTCAGTATTACCTGCTCATAATATTCTTGCTACTATATTCATACCTTAACAAATGTGAAAACTGGGAGTTCCACATAGACCAACCAATCAACCGAAACTTAAGGTAGACCTAGTCTTGAGCCTGTAATTGAACCTCAACATTGCAGGTTGAATAGATTTTATGGGGTTTCGTGAAGCAAGTAATTGTCTCATACTCACAACCCTTCTTAATCGTTAGATGATCGTGCATCAGTCGAGTGTTTGAGCAAGCTGGAGCTAACCGATGTAGTCTCATGCTACAGAGAACGATTGCTTGTTTCGTCTAAGTTTAAACTCCTGTAACAAAGAGTCATTCACTGAGACAGAGGCCAACTGTAAACTTTGGTCTACATGACTCAATGGCATTGCATCATATGCCATAGACACTCAAAATTTTCAAATTCAACCAGCTTATGCCAGCTGGCCCCTACATTAAACATTTCAATTATGGTTTCCTGTAGCTACCCAGATGCCTGGTTTCAACTGTTAGAACAGCTTTGCTAACCAAAAATAAAACAGCTCAAAATCATTCTTTTTGACTTTTTCTGCTCTTATTCAACATGTAGTGACGTTGTAGAATAGAGTCATTGGACTAGTTTAGTCTACTGCACAGAGTAACTACAGCTGTGATCTGTAAGAAATATGCAGGTCAAAACTCAATGTATTTCTGATGAGAAAACCGGGTTGGCTACTGTGTCACCTACTTCTTTTTTCCACCGCCTAAATTGTGTCAAACATACTGTGTACTTACTATACGGTGTACCAGGAAAGACCAGACTTGTCTTTAGTATGTGTAGTATTCTATACCATGTATGGAATACGTAGCACATATGTATAGAATATTCCTGATTGAAACTACTCTAATAGGCAACAAAATTACGCGATGTAATGTAGATTTTGGAAAACCAAAATACCAGTTTACCTCAAAGCTTTTGGCAAGGATAAAACCCAGTTGTCTATTCTAGATCTATGAGGAAAATTGTCTACCTCTATAAAGCAAAGCCCGTTGGCTACAAAAAGTTGATTGATATCTAGAAGTATAAATGACTATGGAACGTTTTGTTCTTCAAGTAGACTGTACATACATGAAAAAAAAAAAAACCCGTGAGAAATTCGCTAAATTATAAGCCAGAGTATGGATAGATCTGGCTAGACGATCATGACGGTGGAGGTGGTGGTGGGAATGTAAACGGAGGAAGTGAGTACCTATTTCTGGGATCACCTGGAGTTGCCCGAGATTCTTGAGATCGTTGCTGAGCGGCAGCCGGAGCTCTCGGAGGAGAAGACTGTTCACCAGTGATGATTTGCGTAGGAGGTAGAACAAGCTGACTTGAAGACAGCTGTACTTGTTGACTGCCAGGAAATTGTATTGGGGGCAATCGAATACCACCTGATCTCGAAAACAATGAGGAAGGACTCAAAAAGTTTGATGGCTGAGTGGTTCGTGAAGTTGAATAGGCGGCCTCTCTCTCAGCAAGCGATTGATGAATGGGTGATTGCGACCGGCGACCTGAAAATACAATAGTTTGAGGCCTAGGTCTTTGATAATATGCTGGAGGTGTCCTTGGAACAGGCGACATGTGTTGCTGTTGCTCTTGAGGAATAAACGCTGAGTCTTGGAGTTCGACAGACATGTTTGAGAAGTGCCTTGCATGATGTGTCGCACTACCGACTGTAGAAGTTCTTCGAAGATTCACGTCACTATACAGTGCGGCGCCAGAATGAGACAGTTGCTGATCTCTTGAAGAGCTAATAGGAGTGTTTGCGTCGAGCTGCGGAAGCGGCCCTGCGAAAGATCTTCTATTTCCGCTTGCAGTATTGCTATTGCCGTCAGAGCCGTATGGATGAGAACGCAGTCCAAGAAGTGTTTGAGCACTCCTGCTCCTACTGTGTCCATGATGAGCAATTGTGTCTCGTCTTCGCAAATTTGGTGTATGTGTATATGCTGTACTGGACTGTTGCATGTTTTCAGGTACCTGTTGTTCTTGGAAAGAATGCCTCGACTGTTGCCGTTGTTGATGTTGATGCCGCTGCAAATTATAATACGTATTTTCTGGCAGATTTGAAGTTTGGCCAAGGGGTTGTTGCCTCTCTAATTCATGTGGCCTTGGAAGCAGCTGAAGCTGCTGTGGTTGCTGTTCAAGCGGGTTTTGCCTAGGAAAGGTTGAAGATGCAGGAGGCAGCCGTTGCCACTGCTGCGACGCATGTTGATGATGATGGGCTTGTTGTTGCTGGAAATTCTGGCTTTCTCTGAAATGACTCCCTTCTAACCCTTGTTGCTGATCTAAATCAGTGCTCCCAAAAGATTCCATTGATTGGAACTCTTGTGGCTGATGTTGCTGAACACGATAATGCTGTTGTTGAAAATCTGTTGGTTGCATGAAAGAGTTACGCTGGGATGGCTGCTGTTGTTGCTCAAGAGACATCAACAAACCTGGGGCCGAAGACGGCCCAGGGGCAGCTTGCCCTAATGGCAAAGATGAAACTGTCGTTGGACTATCTTTTTTACTAGAATCGGACTTGTCAGCCGAAATGCTTTCCTTCACATAAGTTTTCGCTTGTTACTCACCTTTTGGTCCTTTTGAGATTTTTCCTTAGTCTCAGTCGTATTCCCTGGTCAGATATTAATCTAGAGAGCTGAGTTGATGGCAATGAGCCGGGGTATTGCTTGGCTGAGTAAACCGTAAAAATGTCGGAAGCTATCGATTTGATATATAAGACGGTTGATCCACTGTGACAAGAGCACGAATTGTCTGGCTAGCACCGCTTGCTAATCTGTTCAACAACTCTGACATTTTGATTTTTTCGTTTTGAAATCGAAAGCAAGACTGCAATATGTGGAGCAAAAATGCGTAAATAACGAGTATCTGTAGCGCTTAACCGCTATAATTATTCGTTCATAAATGTGACTCAGATTTGAAGAAAAAACAAAGCATCGAAGAGTTTAGCAGAAAAGCAAGAGGACAAACCTATAAGAACAGGACCAAGGCAACACAGAGGAAGAAGATGGAAAGGGTTCACGCAAAATTTCCATCTAGTACTTTCAGTCAGATAAAGATTGAATACCAACTTTCAGAATAATCAAAGATGCTTCATGCCTCATATTCCATCTTCTTCCTGCTGCTTCCTGTTCTTATTCAATTCGATGCCTGCGGTTAGTCATGAACCGGAAAGAAAAAAGATGACTTACATGTATTCAAACAAATCAAATCGCAATCTAAATTGCCCTTCTTCTCGAACTGAGATGTCTCCAAAGACGAAAATTCCAATTTCTTGAAAGTTAGCAAGATGCCTAAAGACTCAATTAACTAGCTTACCTCTGTTATTTTCCTGAACCTTTTGCAATGAAGACGTGGTAGATCCTACAGTTATCGGCTCATATTCCTCCACATCGCGGGTCTCTTTTCGAGTAGTGACAGCTAGTTGATTGAGATGAGCATCGTAGAGGCAACTTATCATGAAGAAAGATCGCTCGTTGAGCCACATCTGATGAATATCGTTATCGTCCACAATCATTTGAACAACCGGGGGTGGGTTGATTGATTTTCGTTCGAATAAGCCTAAGGAAATGTTAGTACTGCTCATGCTAACAGATAATTAAAGCAACATCACCTTTATCTCTAGAAACAGTGCATTTACTAAGCTGGGGCTGTTGGCGAATTATTAGTCGAATGTAGTCTAAGCTGGTTCAAGCAGAAATCTGTTAGAAGTGTTTATTTTATAAGATTTTCTGAAGCTTGAGGCTTCATTTCGTTCATCGATTTTTGCTTCTTGTCGGCTTGACTTACCTATATGATTGATCGGCACCCTGCTGTGGTATTTGCTGAACTTCTCCCCTGATTTGCTGATTTTCTAGATTCAAAGGCAGGGTCCTTGGCCGATTCATATGCCTAAACTGTTGCTTGACCTTATATATTTAAAATTGGCTTGTATTGCTTTTCTCTCAATTAGAAAGATGGACAAGTTTAAGCACTAAGGGGAGTAAGGAGGAAGCTTTTGAGAAACAGGCGCTGGTAGAGATACCAAACTGATAGCGTTGGCTTCAAGTCGAAATTTAGTCCGAGGTCAATAAGGGTGAAGAAAAACTCAATAATTTTTGGACACTATTTTCGCGAGGAAGACTGTGCGAATGAGTTGATTTCAGATTTGTTCTTGGTCGTTTGCGACTTTCGATTTCAGGTGTTTGGCTGCGCTGATGATGAGAGGTATAAGTCGTTTCAAGAAAATTTACGTCGAACTCGGTATTGTTAATCATTAATCTTGACATTAACTGAGTCAAATCTCCAAAGCACCTGTGGCTGATTTTTTAAAGGTGGATATGTAGATGAAGTCTTTCCTGGATTACTGAACATAAGACTGAAAGCCACGAAAGGGAATATGTGGTACAACTGCAAGTATCGAAGAGTTTTCATTCAGCCACATGAATGACGACTGGAAGAGGCAACAGAAATGGTAACGAGTGAGAAAGCGTTGCACAGACTGAAAGGAGAGACGAGGGTGAATAAAATATTTGCCATCAAGCAGACTGATAATGTCAAAAATTTGAAAGAGAAACATTCACAGGGAAGAAAAATACAGATTTCATGAAGTATATATAGAAAAAAAGGAAAAGAAAGCCAAAGACTTGCTCTATGAGTTAGTCCTATCATTGATTTACATATAGGGTCTTGGTAGTAAGACAAGATGGGTATACCGAAAAGCGACAGAGGGGGTACTTGTAGTTGAAAGACATTGGCAAAAGAAAATTGACGAATGAAGGGCTAGGTTTATATCTTCACCTGCTAAACTAGTCTATAGTCCAGTCATGTAACCAAGAGCCTAATAGGAGAACTGAAAGTTAAAGTTACAGCATGTAGGCTATATCAGAAGAATATTATCTATAAAGTTTGTAGCCAGCTTCGCGGGAAAAAATGAGAGTAGGCCTTTTGCATTTCATTATACGTCCAATATAAGTCTATTCTACGAAAAGAAAAAGTTGTCGCGGTATCTTAACAAATGTGTCGATTTTGTTTGGCGTCGTCCCCGTCTGATTTTCTCGAATGCTTGCATGACGTAGACATTTCAAATGAATCTCTGCTAGTCTGGACGACATACTTGAAAACTTTGAAATCCAGCTGGCCAAATGCGGACTGAGTGCATATTTAGTATCTACAGATTCCATACCCATCGGCAGAGATGCTTCAACAACAGCTGAGAGTGACACAAAAATAAATCATGGATAAATACAACTTGATTCAGATTCTTTCTTGTAGAATTCATGACCAAAGGGTTGTCAGGCACAAATTTCCATCGAAGCACATATTAACACGACTAGACTGCTTGCTTCATTTTCACGTTTCTTGTGGTAGCTACAATCGCATGCATATGAGAAGAATTACCATGTCTATATAGAGTAACTCTATAGCTATGGGACAAAAAATGTAGGCAGCTGTAGCTGTTGAACTGAAGAAATGGCTGTTATAAGGATAAATTAATAATGCCTAATAATGAATGGCTTTGCTGCATATCTCAGACAAGTTAAAAAATTCCATTGGCATGTCTCAAGAGGTAAAATTTCTGTCCATATTTTATCTCCCAATTCCAATATTTTTTTATGTTGACTTCATGCTCAAGATATAGACCTCTAGTCTAGAAACAACTTCTGAGTCAATAATTCTTTATAATTGATATTTTTTAAATATATATGGATAACAGATTGATTTCTTCCATTACAGTCCAGAACATCATTTCTATTTTTTGAAATTATAGTAGACGAATATTTTGTTTTTATTCTAAGAAGTTCAACGCTTTTAAACATATTTACTTTTTATACGTGGACTAAGCGAAGGCGGCAAGTTTCGCAAAACAGACCGTAATCTAGTCAAGTCTATATATCAAAGCCAAACGTATTAATGTCGCTAGATTTCTGTTGCATACATGGTAAGTAGCGATTTTCAGGCAAGGGATTTACAGGAATCATACTATAGTTGAAGCTTGGCGCCCTTGTTCTGGTATTACTTTCAGGAATAGACCAACATATAATAACTGTAAACACACTTTGTGAAAAAGGTGACAGTCGATGGCTTGCTTTACACAATGTCTTACTTGCATTAAAGTTGGCGTTGGCCTCTACAACAATATCGAGGCTGTCATACTCGGAATGAAAACCTCTTGAAAATTCGCTCTAATCAGCTGTGTGTGACTATTAACTAGGTAATGGCTATATTGCTAGCCTATATAAGTACCACAATTTACTTCTTTCTACATGATGCTTGTAATACCATGACAATTATGATGAACTAATTTTATGTATTGTAAACGGTTTTGAATATTAGCACGCATCTTGCCGCTCAAACTATTCAAACAATTCAAACTACTCAGATTACCGAGTGTGAGAAACTAATGATCTGCCAACTCGCGTACAGCTTCTCCCATATAGAAAAAACTGAAGAAATTTTGCGGCAAGCGAAAGTATTTCAATTACCCAGTGGGTGATAATATAAAGGGTTCACAATAACTAGATCGAATGAAGCCTCACAAACATTATCTGCTTTCCTCACTATAATCTAGTAAAGTAGCATTTGTAGGAACGCGTACTGGATAGCTCACGATGGCCTTACAGCAATGTAAATTATGCTCTTGGTGCTATCATTCAGCTGTCTTCACATAGAACGCGAGAACTGAAAATAATACCACAACGTTGTTTCAACTACTGTACATACTTTGGCAAGCCGTGCATGCTTCTTTAAAATAGACAAATAAATTTGATTGCCTGAATAATTGCTCCAGATGCAATAAAAAGAGTCGGTAAAATTTGATACGCGAGGTGAAAAAATTCCGTAGTCTAGCTATGTACTATACGAGATGGACACAAGGACACACTGAAGATGATATGGACTATCATTGTAAGCAAGCAACAGTGTATGTATTTGTTTATGATAGAAGTTTTGACAAAAGAAATGGCATAAATAGATAAAGAAGGCGTAAAATCCCATAGCCTAATGATTCGCATTTATACCTTATTACTGTATCGAAGCTTTTCTAGTTATTACCATGGTTGGTGTTGTTAAATGTGACTTAAAATTCTTGATTTCATATTCCATCCTAATTATTAGACACAGTTCTTGTCTTCTCTGATAGACAAAATCGTATGACGGAAAGCTGGAGTTGTGAGATGGCTCATACCATTACTCAAAGCTTTTCAAATTTAACAAAAAATAGTAATTGGGTAGGGGTCTGTCAAAAGGCCATAGCATCTGAGGTACAGAATGATGACGATCTTAATTTCTAAACAGTCTGCCCATAGTATATTTACTTGCTTAAACTACACAGTGGATTAAAGTGCAAGACCTGGCATTAATAAACAAAATAAGATTTCTTGGTGCTTAGGCATCAAGTCTTTCGTGTGTTGAACTACAAATTCTTCCTGTGTCTTTCAATTTATCTCGCCTAGAAAGCTTCCATGTTTCATTGAAAGATTGAATTTGAATTAAACAAAACACGCCTAAATTTTAGGCTATTCAGGCGGTTTTTGCATCGTTAGACGTGAATTTTACACATTTTACTTGACCAGTGTAGCCCAGTAACATGAAGTACACCAGGCCCAAGTTATTGACTACCCTATATAAAAAATAATATCTTTTTATAAGTCAGAGTCCTTATATAAATATACCATTTCAGTTTGTTTGGTACTTACTAAACAATCGTTTGCGGCTTGACTTGTAGAGTTCATGCTGTAGGTGTGTGCTTCGAACTTTTGCAATATCATTAGCAACAGTCTAAGTAAACTAGACTAATCGAACGGTCGATATGTCACGAACATACACTTCATTCCTATAATATACATTGACTTTACAGTAATTTTTCAAATTAGACCTTCTGGATCTATGTTTATTTGTAGATTGGTTCACACATAGCGCGTTGACTGTCGTTGTTAAAAATTGATCTGCGCACCTAGAGCTCGTTCAAGCGAAACGGTTGCAGTTTAAAGTTTGTCTATACTCGAGGGATCCAAACACTTTAATGTTGGATTCACATGATTTAAGCCCTGAAAATATATAAGGCACAATTCTAGTGAATATAGTCAGTAAAAGTTTCAGAAGATTCAGTTAATAAAGGTCACAAGAATTGTGTTGCTAAAAATGTATGTGTTTGCATGTTCGCTAGTGTTCATTGGAACTATCTGAGACATAGCTTCCAAATTATAAAAGACCTTATAGAGGTCCATTATCCTCAAATTCAACTGTAGTTATACTATAGCCTAAGGGTTTGATATCTCACAGCTTAACAATATAAAGGTGAAATCCTGCTGAAATTGTTTATTACATACAAACTACAAAGTATGGGGTTTTCGTAACTTGGCAAGAAGTAAGGTATTTCTTTACACTCGCCACATTAAAGAAAACTCCAGTTATATCCCTAAACAAAAGAGGGTCTAGATTCCCACCAATTGTACTATTCAAAATTTTAGCTAAGAGAATGCCCATAACTAGCTCTTGTGGAAAGAAATTGCCCTAATTTTGATAAAAATTAAAAGCGATGGATTATGTACAACTTCTGAGTCTGCAGTAGAATTTTTGGAAAAATTTGAACAAAATACTGACAACTGAAACAATATGATTGAATCACTATTAGATGCATAGACGTGGAATTTTCGAGCCCATGACCTAGGCTATATCACCAAAAAGGTTTTATCAAATTCAAAAGTTTGTTACTGCTACTAATGCAAAAATGAATCCATATTTCACCAGTCTTGAAATTAGAAGTTTAGTGGTCTTGCTCTTAACAAGAATTTTTCCCATATAACCGATAGCTTTCGCAAGCATAACATTTTTTTTCGTAAACTAGCAGCATATATAACAAAAGTACATTCCCGTTTCATTTCACATAAATTTCATGATTATCAGATTGAGACAATTTTTCTGTGTAGTCCAGTAGATCTCTCTAAAATATAGTGTAAAAGGTTTCAAAATTTGTTGAAATGAGTATACATAGTTTGATTTGGGGCGGTTAGCTCCAATGATATCCCTCAGTCTAGATTGGGTAGACACTTAGTCTGATTGGGCTTGTTCAAACACATAGCCTTTTGATAAAGACATCGAGACTGTGAATAGAAAAACTGGGCCGGACTGAGCAGAAGCTTCTCAAAGTAGGCTTGTGAAAAGCAATTGACATCAGCCAAGAATCTAGGATGGATCGTAAAGCTTTGTCACTTTTGTCAAGTGTTTTGAAGTGAGAGAGTGAGAGTCGCACTGTAGGACAAAACGTTGAAAAAAGAGCTCCAATTATCTGAGGTACATTTAGAAATTTTAGAACGAGCATACATGCACTATTATGATACAAATGTTAATAGATCTGTTTGAATCGTTTGTTCATACCACACAATACAAAGGTCAGTATCAAAGTAGATACTGAAGAAAAAAAATGGTATGTATGAGAAACAGTCAGCTGAGAACGTAACTGGCAATTGTATACCTGCTAATTGAAAAAACATCAACTTTAACTCAAGGTACTACTATCTGTGGCTTTACGTATTGTTGTAAGATCGAAGGTCCAATATTGTAGGATCACCTGTACAATTGAATATATTATGAAACTCAAAAGAGAGAAAAGCAAGAATGAGCTTGTACAATGACCTTTTACATGAGATTAAGCACCGATGTATGCTCCGGACACAGTCTTCACAAGATCCTCATTATGAGTTATGTCTTAAAAAAATGTAATGTAACGAGCATTACCATTTTTTTTCTTCTTTTTGGCCACTATATTCTTTGTACAGTACGGTTGATTTAGTTAAAAGCAGTACAAGCCGCCAAGACCCATAGCCGGTATGTGAGCAGGCTTTTTGAACAGCAGTCACTCCTGAGTTGTAATCGCACATGCTGCAATCAATAGTTTTGTGTCTATAGAGAAACTTTTGATAGTAGATTGGCCCCATTTGGGAGGTACTGACAGCAAAACGGTGCACATGATTTGGCGTCCATAGGTTTGGGGAAGGAAGGCATAGGTGCTAGGACTTTAAAAGTAACGTTCCAAGCAATGTGTGCATTCAAGTTGAAATAATCTGCGAAAACGTTAGCTTTTCTGATTCAGTTAAGGCGTTAAACAAGCTACGAACGCAAAAAAGCTTTGAACGTGCCTGAACTTTGTAAGAGATTTTTCATTACTATTTCCCCTAGTGTTTTCAGTTTGTACGTAGACTAATAATCTGTTTTCCACCAATTAGGTCAAATAGAATCGATTTGATCTTCGATTTCTATGGAGAAAATTGTCCAGACCAAGCTTGATGATATTAGCGTGGAACATTCTCAAAGCCCGCCTCTCTCTAGTCATCTGATCTTACAGTTGAATCTTGAGCTTGCGCTGAATAGAGTCAGTAAAGTGGTTGAGTGATCTTTCAGTTGTTCATCAGCTTTTTTCTCTATGGTATAAAACGAATGTCAGCCAATTTGATTGATTGATCAAATAGGTGGTTATCATTGCGATTTCCGTTATTAGGCGTTAGATCTGTGAGTTGCAGCTATGTGCATAAAATTTCAGAGAAGGCTTCCAGATGCCAGTATTTCTAGAGATCTAATTATTTCTTTTCGAGACGGGCAAATTTTGATATAATTTCATGGGATTAACCTCTCGGCAATATAGATTTTCTCTGTTATAATGCTTTCAGCCAGATCTAAAATAAAAAAGGCGTCGGGCCTTGAAAATACGCGCTAAGCAATATATGGCTACAACAGAAATCTTATGGTGTTATTAGCTGCATTGCGATGCGATGCCATTACTAATTTTTCACAATTTTCATTTCTCGGTACATCGATCCGATGTGATATCAACGGACCGATGTGACATCAAGGTTTGAGCTTTGCTATCAGGTTACGAATATCGAGATTTTTTATTCTACTTTCTATAAAAACTTCTATTCGTCTCTGTCGTGGGTCTTGTCATTCATCATTAAACAATGGGCCTTTTGAGCAGGTTTATAGGCCGAGAAGCACAGGCTGATAACAATGCTGACGAAATCAAAAAATCGTTTGTTGTAGCATCTTGCTCTCCAAGCGACTGCGATTCTTGCGGAAGCAATGAAAAATATCCAGCGTCTCTTTCCATTGATACTGAAACACCTCTTTGGGGAACTGTCAAGCCATGGAGAACTCATATTCTTTGTGCGACAGGTAAAACAGACTGGGTGCATAGCGTCACCGATGAGGCTGGAACGTTAGCTCACGCTATTGATAGCACAAAGGAATCATGGGCAGAAGAAGTGGAAGATAACGGGCGTGTGATGATTTCAAACTCATCGATATCACCTCCTGATGAGTATTTTGAGCACAGTGGACCAAGTATAAAGCAGCCCTCCAGGGTTCTTATATTGCCAGAATTTATATATGTCGATCACATCACCCCCGAATCTGCAAGCGGCGATATAGGAGCTGTTCTGTCCAGCTACGCTAAAGAGCGAAATAGCGAAGATACGATGAACATCTACGAAGAGAAAGATGGAATGGAAGAAGAAACAAAAGTGGAAGCAAATGGTGGCATCAAGCAAGAGCCTGATTTTTCGGCAGGTACGCGTACGGTAATGAACAACATACGACTACCAGCGTTTTCCTCATCCAAAATCAGGCCTGCAAAAGAGTTAGCTTTTGTTTTGCTGTGCTCTCACAGAACTCGCGATAAGAGATGCGCTGTCACAGCAAATATTCTTAAAAAAAAGTTTGACTCAGAACTTCGGGAGCTTGACTTATTTCGTGATGCTTCGGACGAGCGCGCTGGAGGAGTCAGTGTTCATTGCATTTCTCATGTTGGCGGCCACAAGTATGCTGCAAATGTTATAATTTACACGAAGTCAGGCAAGGCCATTTGGCTTGCAAGAGTACGTCCTGATCACGTACGTCGCATCATTGAGCACTGCATTTTCAGAGGGGAGGTCTTTCCTGAACTTTTAAGAGGCGCTTTTGATACCAATCCTGTCAGCTGGTAACTGCTTAGCATGTTTATAAAACTTGTAGAGATGCAAATATTTATTTTTAATATACAACTATTCTTGCTTTTTTGCATTAACAGTAACTCAGAACTCGTCTTTGATGACAGCTTGCTTGGGCTTGTCGCCATGCTCATCAGTGAATTCAACTGTCTGGCCGGGAACATAAGCCTTAAGGATGTTAAGCTTGATTTTGAGCTCATCTAGTTTTGAGCTCTTCAATGCACCCTTCGAAATAATGTTGCTCAAACGCTTGAGTTCCTTGTCTAAATACTCGGGCGCAGCAGAAATCTTTTCAGCATATCGCTTGTAAATCTTGGCGGAGGAAGCAGTCTTAGCAGCGCTGTCTTCAGCTAATTCGCTCAGCTTGGCGAAAAGACTGGCTCGAACGTCCTCACTAGCCTCAAAAAACTGGCGAGCGATGGCATCTAGAGCTTGAAAACGTCCTGCAGTCTCACCAAGACTACCGTCAACGTTGCGATTGAGACCAGATATTTCATTAATGAACGCGACAATATTCTCGACTTTACGTGGCCCAGTGTATTTCTCAGGTTCCTCCAAAGCGTCAAGGCCCTCGACAGCGGGAAAAATAAGAATAGTAGGATATCCCTTGACGTTGTATCTGTTCTTGAGTCCATCAGTACCCTCACCAGTGGTATCAATCTCAGCCACCACGACAGAATCGTCATTGCGGAAAACACTTGCAGCCTTGGCATATTCAGGTTTAAGATTCTTGCAGTGGCCACACCAACTTGCAGTGTAGGCAACAATAACTGTCTTTTTGGGATCAAATGCGACGCTGTCAAAAGTATCATCAGTCAATTGAACAATGGCAGAAGGCACCTTCTTGGGGACCCGGGCAACAATGCCTGCCTTCTTGTTGACAAACTCGGAAAGGGAAGCAAAATCGCGGCCAACATTAACGTCCTCAACAGTTCCATCAGTGTTGAAAAACTTGAGAGTAGGAAAGCCCGAAACTTTGTATTCTTTGGATACCTTGCGATTGATATCACCGTCGATCTTGACAATCTGGACTTTGGGCTTGCCTCCCTTCTTCGGGTCCACAGCATATGCGTCGGCGAGTTCTTCCCAGATAGGGGCCAGCTTTTTGCAGTGCCCGCACCAGCTGGCATAGATTTCAACCAAGGAAGGGACGCCAGCGTCGACTACGAGTTCCTTGAAGTTTTTGTCATCAGCAACAATGACATTGGATGCAGAAACCAAGGCTGAAGAGGCCAAGAATAGCAATGCTGTATTTTTGAATAAGTTCATGGCGAAATAATTAGTATTGTGTATGATATCTCTGATTCATCTGATTTATGGAAGGATTCTTCAAGAGAATGTCTCCTTATTAATAGTAAATAAAAAGATATCAAGCGACGTGTTAAATTTGTAAGCGCTGTGCTACCTGCACTGTATACGTGTAGGTTTGGCTATCGCTTAAAGTTCCACAAAATTCTACGTTTCATTTGTAATCATGGCATATTCAGATCATTACTGATTCATTAGTTCGTGCTATTCTACAAAGATTTAATGCCAGCAAAATGACTCTCCGTTTTCGCTGCTGTGATATCAATGGCCACACATTTATGGCCATTTGTATTGTAGTGGCGTTGGCAGGTTTCGAGATAGAGAAATCACTTGACGTGGCTATGGGTTTCTTCATGGCATCAATCCAAGGTGACCATGAGCCCACGCCTCATTACTAAGTGAGTATCGCGCTCTCGAAAATAAGTAAACCGTGTAGGTATCATCCGTTTTCCTAAGGGCGAACCCGCCAATCTTTGGAAACTCATCTAGGATCCTTTTTTATTGCATTGCGATTACATCAAGATATATCAATTTCATTAAGTTCCATTGTCAATTGAGAGCTTCTCTCCTTTCCTATATAATTTAAACAGGTCCTTGACATATTATGTAAAATATGCATCAATCACGCTGTGAGAACGTCGCATATGTTACAGGCTCCAACTACAACTCAAGTATATTGCCGTCAAGGATGGTCTTCTCTGATTGATCGGACATGATTTTCCTTCGGCCTTAAAGTGTTGTGACTTGCTATGATCATGGCTAAATTCAGAAGGCCAGAGAAGGGAGAAAGATTGCATAGAATTTTTAGTTTATTCCTTTGAGGGTCCCTCAACGCTTTATGCCGCCATAAATTACTTAGTTACACGACATGTCGAGCTCTTTGGTATTTGCTCAACTCACAGCCCAGAAGCCATTTATAACATACGTTCAATAAAAGGAACTAACAAGCATCAACCTTCAAAACTCAGGGAGATACACACCTATCTACGTAACGTTTACGCCGCAAGTGCAACAAATTTTGTGCAGTTGTGCACCCTAGCCCATTTAGTTAAAAAACTAAACTCCCAAAAACGTCTTCCACAAACAAAACTTCACCTCCACGAAACATCAACAACAAAAATTAAAACCAAATCGAATTTAGACCAGCAAAATATAAGGTGAACGGAACCCAAGAGATAGTTAAAGACCTTCTCATAGTGCTTCGGATTTTTTGGCCTTATTTTCTGCTGGACTTTTTTTAATCTTCAATTGCCGACATCGTTAACATCTTACCTTTCCAAAAGCAACACAACAACCTGACTTTACATCTCTACGCTTTATAAACCTCAGATATTTCCTTCCTTCTGTAGCTCGACAGCTCCTATCTACCGCGAGCACCGTTGGTAAACCCTCTCTAGATATATGGTCTCTGTCCCTTTGTGCTGATTATAAATGGCACCCGACAAGCGAAAAGTAGCTGCTGTTGGTTCTAACGAGCCTGATTCAGCGAAAAAGGCGCGACTGTATATAGTGGTAAGGCCTCTATATTTTCTATGTTGGCTTCGGATCTAACGCGTCTTTTCTTGTTTAGCATTCAGATATTCAAAGCATTTTGCAAATGCTAAACGACTTACCGGACGGCAAGCTCATTCTTGCGCCCTTCCTGCGACTACCAAGTAAAAAAGCATTTCCCGACTACTACCAACTTATTCAAAATCCAATCTCGATATCTGAAATCAGAGCTCGCGCCGCTAAGCCGGATCATTACACGCTTCAGTCCCTCTATGATGACTTCCGCTTGCTTCGAGATAACGCGTTGCAGTACAATGAACAAGGCTCAGATATTGCAAATGCTGCAAACCTGATTTTCAAAACCGCCGAAAACTATATTCTCGAAATAACTACCTCGCCCACCAACGACGTAGCGGCTGTCTCTCGCTACATGGCCGAACTGGAAAAGTATGAAATGCGAATCATGGATGAGCTTGCTAAATACAAGCAGGGACGGTCGCGCCTCGTTGCGGAATTATTTATTGACGAGCCTAGTCGTGACGATTACCCAGATTACTACAATATCATACCGGTTCCAACATCGATCAACACAATCAAAAGTCAAATCACATCAGGCAAGGCGCGCACAATATCCGCATTCAAGTCGATCGTTCAGCTCATGTTTGATAATGCATACAAGGCCAACGAAGATAACTCGCAAGTTGTTGTTGATGCACGATCATTGGAAAAAGCATTTCAGCTGCGTGTAGACAGAATGATAAAATCTTTGCCCGTGGAACCCCCTGGGTATAGCAAGAACGCGGAATCTATCATGAAAGGAAAATGCCCTACCCAAAAGAGTTCAAGTGAAATCTCAGCAGGCATAAAATCCATGACACCGTTGAAGCTACGGATCAAGGCCCCAGTTGTGCAATCGGCAAAAGAGTCACCACGTTTAAAGCTGAGTTTAAAGACACCAAGTAAGCCCACGCCAATCTCTAGTGACGTTCCGGAAGAACCAATTTCAAATGAAGGTACAAATGCAAAAAAAGCTACAAATGAAGCTACAAATGAAGCTACACATGAAGCTACAAATGAAGCTACAAATGAAGCTACACATGAAGTTGCACATGAAGCTACACTTGAAGTTATGCCGCCTAATACCTCGAAGAGCGTATCATTAGAGCCCAGTGTAGCTGAGAGTGGCATGAATAATCTAGAGGGTACTGTGGACGTTGCAGATTCTGTGGATGCTACAGTCAAATTCAAAAAAGAGGTGAAATCAGAAGAGGAGGCTGGACTATCACACACTGGCGAAACCTTAGATGCTTCTGAGGCTCAGGTAATTCTACGTGATCCTCTCCAAAATCCAAGCGAAGTGTTGATTAAATCAGTAATAGTCTCTTCAGTCATTCCAATCACATCTAAATATCACCTCCAGAAATCGCCTCCTCCCCCCGCTCTTTTGAATCTTTTTCAAATCACGGTTCCCGCTTCGCAAAAGTACACCGTTCAGTCTTACTCGTTTTCCGTTCCAGCCTTCCATCGTACAATCAATATCAACACAACCCTCAATGAATCTCTGAACCAACTTTATTACGACCTCACTTTATCTCACAACTACCGCCAGGTAAAGCCATATTCTTCTTCAACGTCTTCGCCTTGGGCAGATGCAAATACTCCAATTACTCACAAGTATGAGGTTAATCTTGCCACTGGCCTTAATTTTGTGGAGATCACTGCCAATACTCAGCACGGAAAGGGCGCTCGTCATGTTGCTCCTGTTACATCTCTTCTAGAAGTAGAGAATAGCGAGAAGACAAACAAACTTGAGAAAATCTCTTTTTGGATCACTCGCTTGAAAAGTTAGAGCGACGAGCCTTTGCTGCTTTTTCATATTTGTCAAATATCTAGAACTCAAAAACGTCCACGAGCAATCTCACTCAAATAATCAAATGTTAAGTATGTATGTTAAGTTTTGTGATAATTGAATCTATCTACAGTATTTGTAGAACATCGTGTTGCTGAGGATGCCATCCAATCAATAGAGTAGATTAGGGTTAGGTTAAGTGGTCGCCGTGGGAAATGGGCTCGGGCCATCTTTTGAGCATGAGGTAGAAAAAATTTGAGCCATCGCTGATATTAAAAAACTTCTTGTCTTTTACTGCTCTTGCGATTTCAACTTTTCAAGTTAAATTATTCAAGCTTGGAGCTAGATACTATTGACTCACCGAAGGCTATTAAAACAGTATTTGCCCTTTACTTACGTATAGAACTTCTCCAAAAGTTCAAGTCGTCAAAATGGTGAATGGAAGTACAAACTCGATCAAGCTTCTAGCCGGAAACTCCCATCCCGCTCTAGCCAAGGCTGTGGCGTCTAGGTGAGTCTCATTTGTTTTTCTTTGGGCCTACTTACTGACCTCAAAGACTTGGCATAGAACTTAGTAGAGTAGCTGTTTCTCAGTACGCAAATCAAGAAACCTCTGTTACTATTGGGGAATCGGTAAGAGATGAAGATGTTTTTATAATCCAGACTGGCTGCGGTGAAGTTAATGACTACCTCATGGAACTATTAATTATGATACATGCGTGCAAGACTGCCTCAGCCCGCCGTATTACGGCCGTGATCCCAAACTTTCCCTATGCCCGCCAGGATAAGAAGGATAAATCTAGGGCTCCTATTACTGCCAAACTTATGGCCAACATGCTTCAAACAGCCGGATGCAATCACGTTATTACTATGGACCTTCATGCAAGCCAGATTCAAGGATTTTTTGACATTCCTGTTGACAACCTTTACGCCGAGCCTTCTACTCTCAACTACATTCGTCAAAATATTGATTACAAGAATGCCATAATTGTTTCGCCAGACGCTGGTGGTGCTAAGCGAGCTGCATCTATTGCTGACAAACTTGACCTGAACTTTGCGCTTATCCACAAGGAGCGACAGCGCGCAAACGAGGTTTCCCGGATGGTTCTCGTCGGTGACGTTCAGAACAAAATTTGCATTTTGGTCGACGATATGGCTGATACTTGCGGTACCCTTGTCAAAGCTGCTGATACACTCATTTCTAACGGTGCAAAATCTGTCATTGCTTTAATAACACATGGAATTCTATCTGGAAAGGCCGTGGAACGTATAAACAACAGTTATCTGGAAAGAGTAGTTTGCTCGAATACTGTCCCCCATGACGCAGTACAAGCGATTTGTCCAAAGCTAGACCATATTGACATTTCTCCAACACTAGCAGAGGCCATTCGTCGTCTTCATAACGGTGAAAGTGTTTCATATCTTTTTACTCATGCGCCTATTTGATTAGGACTTCAAATAGGCCGCTTGGGTAAATATCTTTTGATCCTTTTATATTATAGAAATCAATAATTGATATAAGGAAATAGTGTCAAGCGCATCCAGAATTTGTGTTTGTTTCAATGCCCTGTGACGTACGCAATTGAGTTTCCAGTGGGCGGTTCTCTAGCGTTGAAGCTAGCTTCTCTTCGAGCAAGCCCAAACTAATTTAAAATTGTAATGTTGCTTTTGCTACGGGTTGTTTGACTAACAGGTTTGTCCTTGACCTTGAGTCAACTTCAACTTGTGGGTTACGTAAAAAAAAAAAAAAAAGTGCTGGCACTTGAAGTAACAGCACGCAGTGTTTTAGAGGAGGTTATATCAAAAGGCTAGAGAATTTCTTGTGGAATTACAGATTTCACACTTTTTCCTTGTTTGAAGGAGATGTCATACGAAGCAATTTTTTTAAACGCGCTACATGGATATACCAGCCTGTAGAAGTAGAATCGAAGCTTCTTCGATATCAAAATCAAAGTATACGCTTAGCCAGGCACAAATCTGTGGAAGCTATTTATCTAACAAGCCACATCAGAAATGAATTTTTATCGGAGTGATATAGGGACCGAGCTATTACCAACCTTAGCAAGAATCAAAAAATTGTAGTTCTTATAGTTGCACGTTTCCATCTATCAAAAGCTTGAGTAGCAGAGCAAATTTACGTATCTTGATTGTTTCTTCAAAAATAACTTATACAGTGAACGATCCTATCTGATAAATTAAATATAATAATATTTATGACAAACGCTGATAAACTTGAGCCTGATAGCTTTGGGAAAAAATGCGAAACTCCGTAATTCCTATCAGCGACAAAATCAACAAGAACTTTTAAAAGCAGTTCAGATAATGCTTTTCCAAAGAGTACGTATTTATATATACTGTATATGTCTCTAGTCGTTCAGGTAATCACAATGTCAATGTCCGTATTGTCAAAAAGACCATATGACTCCGTTAGATTCAAATTTCAAATCACCACTCATGCTTCATATCTCCAAAAGGCTTGCTTGTATGTAGCTCGTGCACCAAACCATCAACGTTGCTCAAATATTTTCCAAGAAGCACTTGCTTCTCTTCAGTAGTACGCCTCGCGCTCAGTTTTCCTGTGGAAAGATCGCGTCGAGCTATTGCCCCTTTGGGCGCACTTTTGTATGTCTCTGGAATGAGATAGAAGAAAAGAAACTCCAAAATCCTTAGTCTGTATTGTGTTAGAAACCCATTTCGCTTTTAGAAAACAAAACAAATCACCTACTTGACATCTTTCGGAGTGTCTTTGAGCTTGAAAAGATCACAAATAATGGAAAGTCCTCCCACTAGCTCAAACCTTCGAATCGCACTAACCTCTCTGACCATTCCAGAAACCAAAGTATTAATCACGGCTATGTGAATGTTGAGGTTCATGGTGGGCCTTAACAAGCTGACCAATAATTGCATGTTAGAGTCAATTGCAAGCAGAGTCCGGGAGGGATAATGCAGAAGGAACAAGCCCTGGAGAAGGTCCAAAGCAGAGACTATGAGCTTGCAAACTGGAAAGTTAGAAAGTAACAAACACGAAAAGTAAGTGAAGGCCTACATTCATCAGTGTCATTTGTGAGTTTATACAGGCAAGTCATTAACCTTGAGGCGACATTGTACTGAAAAGAGTCTTGAAGAGACAAGAGCTCAACGTATGAAGGGTCGTTTATTAATATTGCAATGCTTTTGTTCTTAGTCTGAAACCTTCCCGAAGGGACTCCGTTAATTCTAGTAGAATTTTGGGTAGCAGGGTGATCCGTTTGGCTCTGGCTGGGCAGGCAGATATCTGCCAATAGCTGATCTAGCCGATCCAGTCCAAAAGAGATGGTATCGTAACTAGAGGAATCAAGCTCCCCAAAAATAGAAAAAAGGGTTTGTTCCATTGAAATCATGCTGGAAGGGTTCTGGCTTTAGTTGGAGATGAATAGAAGGAGAAGCTGATGTTTTGGAGAGAATTGTGAAGCTGCCTAAAGAAGAAATTTGTAAACAACCACCTCCATGTAGCAGATAACATATCACGTGACCAATAACTTAACAGCATTCTACTACGCTGTGTGTGCGGCTGGTGAAAACCATGGTGATCTTTGAGCTCATTTTCAGCAATAGCAGCAGCCTTCTCTTCGGGATTTAGGCTTGAGTTTAAATAGATCAAAGATACTTGATATGTGCCAGTTAATTGCTGTCGTTTTATAACACCATCATGCCCACGGTCTCTATGGTGCAAAGCAACTCATGCGTTCGTTCCCAAGGTTTTTAAGAACGGTAACTTGTCTGAAGTGAACGAATTATTATTCTCAATAACCTAAATGCGTTGACTAAAAAACGCAGGCTGTTTTTTTTTTTTCTGTGAAGTCATACTTCAGAAGCAGATCAACCTACTCTGCTGGAGAGTCTATCATTTCTTGTATGCTTCTAAATGTGCCTGCTCTTCCTCAACATGTGTATGCACATGATTACTACTTTTGATGAGCACACCTTCTTTCGTTGTACACATGGAAAGGCCTTTGACCCACTCATCTTCCCATATTTCGTTCAAGGTCGCCCGTTTTGCAGGAGTAAGATCTAGCATTTGTCCAATAACTTTACGAGATTCATGAGGCAACAATCTTAACAGTCTCCAGGGTCCTTTAATCACAGGCCTGTGCTGCGTAGACGCAACAGATGTGACCAGGCCTTCAACTTTACCTTTTTCATCATTAGATGGAACCACATTTGACTTAGTCTCTGGCAGAGAATTCTTGTATGATTCTTCTTCTTCTTTAGTAGGGGTGCTCGAGAATAGCATAAATGAGTTGTCTGACGAGCGTGGCACTTTCCAAGGAAATCTACGCAAAGACATGCAGCAGAAAATTACAGCAATAGACCAAATGTCAGCAGGCTGAGGATTGTATGGTGTGTGTAAAAGAACTTCTGGAGCAAGGTAGGGGTCAGAACCCACTACTCCATGAGAGAGAACAACTTCGGATTCAAACGGATATCTAAATACACTGGCAGATCCAAAGTCAATGAGCTTGATGATTCCGTCGGCCGTTACCACGCAGTTGTCCAGTTTGAGATCTCGATGAGCCAAGCCCATCTCATGTAAATATGAAACGCCATTAATGATCTGTTTAAACGTGCAACCGATTTCTTCTTTTGACATTTTACCCGACATGACAACGGCAAAAAAGTCATATGGGCAGTACTCCATGACCTCATACACTTTACCACCATCATGTATGATATCTAGAGTTTCAATGACATTGGGATGGTGCAATGTTGAGCCAATGCAAAACTCGGCAGTAACCTTCTTAGAGTATTCGCGCTGAGTTTCATTGGCATGCTTGGCACGAAACTCTTTGATTGCAAATGTAGTGCCGTCTGATGTTCTCTTCATAAGTCTGACCGATCCGCCAGCTCCAGACCCTAAAATGCGTCCAAGTTTGCCGTACTTCTTGAACCCTTCCTCAGCAAACGGCATGTTTTTCAAGGACTGCGTGGATGCGTTTTTAGCCAACTTTGAAGATGACTTTTCCGATTTGAGAGACTTGGATGACTTTTTAGATTTAAAAAAGCGTTTCAGCTCCATCATTGATCCACCAGACCTTTTAGGCGGATTTTCCGATTTTTTCTTTTTTAATCCGGAAGATTCGTCAGAATCGTAGCTGGATTTTGGTATTTTCAAAGAAGATAAAGACGCTGAAGATCCGGGAAGCTTTTTGGAGAATTTGAATCTGGGAGCAACTTCATTAGGCTTGTGAAGATTTACCCGATGTTTGCGTGCGTAAGGGTCGTCCGGTTCGCCTTCTGGAAAGTAAGACCGGGCGGGAGAGGTGTCTCTAGAGTGAGACGGGGTTGTTTCAGAGCTCTCAGGGGTAGAGCATCCCAGTGAAAACTTGGAGTTTAGTATAGCATTACTTGCGGAAGCTGAAGCTGAAGATATAGGACTGGACGGAGCGGAGGGACTGTTGACCTGGTTAGGAGAGTTCCCTCCATACGGATCTGTTACGGAGAGGAACACGGCTGACGGCCGAGAGCTGGCCCTACTGGTAGATTGAGAGACGGCATAGGCCCCTTTGTAAGCTCTACTTTCGTCCTCAAAAAAAGCTTCTGATGTGGCACTGCGCGGGGGATCTGTGAAAGAAAATCCCACGTTTGGGGATGATAGCTTGTGACTCCTTTCAGATTCTGGCGTCAATGGGTCTTTGTAAGAACGTATTTCGAGGCTCTTTCCAGATACTTGCGACGGAACAGATTTTAAAGCAGGGTCCGTTGAACCGTCATGAGAAGTAATCTAGAAACGAGTTAGATGTGGGTCAATACTGTAAGACCTGTAGGCTTTTAGATGGAAGAGATGTGGCAGTGTAAAAGCACATGTGCAATGTGCGATAAAGATAAATTGAATTGAGAATGGACATACTCTAGAAGTCGGCAAAGGAAAGTGTTCGTATGAATGGGTTCCTTTAGAAAGAAAGCGGTTTTGCTTAAGGCTGAGATTCGAGACTTTCCCGCTCAAATCGCCATCGTTCACTATGGCAGAGGAGGGATCTCTACTCATATCTACTGCGGTGCTATAAGCAAGTACAAGCAGCAGGGAGAGATGAGAGAATGGTTGGATGCAGCTGACAGGGAGGGAAGGGGAGGGCGGGGAGGTTTGAAATAGAATAAGAGGAGGAAAAGGAAGAAGTTAATGAGAAAGAAAAAAATTGAAAATGAACGTAGAAAATAATGATTTTTATTTTTTGTATTTGTTTGATTTTTGTTCATATTTTATTATTTTCGGGTGATGATTTTAATTTGTTGCCGTGAGAAGGAAGTGTCAGCGCTACTTTAGAAGGTGTCACTGTCAAGCTCAAGTCCTAATGTCTTCGTTTACTGTAAACCCAATGGTGCTGTATCGGGGGCATTTGAGGATCTTGATAGCATCAACTCGTGAATACTCGAACACAGGTACATGCTGTACAGCATACTACAGTAACTATGTCCAAGTTCATTAGCACGTTTAATGCACAACAAGGCCTTTCTAAATCCTAACTACCAAGTTTATGCTCATAGGTATATGATGTACTTTATAAACGAGGCAATCCATGCCATTTATGCCATCTATGCAATTCTACAAATTGCCATTGCCATTGCCGTGGACCTATATATGAGCTAATACCAACAACAGCTCCAGCATCAACACGAAATTGTACACTGAAATGAAAATAATTGTTTTGACACTTTCGTTAGCACTTTTGGGCCCCTGACTTTCTTTTGCGAATGCCTTCAATCTCTCTTTTCACCCACTTCCCCGTGTCAAATCTGCTCTATTCGCTCGGCCCTTCTTATACATTTGCCCTCTTTTTCTTCTGTGTATTACTACTTCCATCTTGATTTCCCGCGAAGGCCGCCTTTTTTGGTTCTCTCAGCCCCTGTGCCACTTTATCATTCGTTTCCGACCCCTTGGCTTGCCTAAATAAGCTCCCTCAGCTTTCTCTAAGAGCTCTTTCTCCATCACAAAATAGCCTGGTATCTATATATCAATCACTAGAACTGTGAAGTTCAGTGCGAAGCCTACTGTGAACCACGTATGCCTCCCGGTTTAACTCATGAAAGACTTCCTTCTGCCTCTTCCACTTTTTCTTCTTCTACTGGGACCTCCCGTTCAAGCCTAATGTCGCCAGCGTCTTCCATGTCTTCTAGGGAAACTTCCATGACAAGCCAGAAAGCGTCAGACAGATATTCTGATCTATCACCACCTCTACAACATACTACATCGACCTACAAAAGCACTTACGGTGAAAACCCACTCGCAAAAAAGAGCAGCACAGGCCATCAAAACCTCCAACCTTCGTCTGGTGGTAACTTCCATCATAGCATAAACAACTCGAAGCGATTCTCCGTGCGCCAAAGTGGTTCTTCGGGCTCTGACGTTATGGCTAGTACTCCCATGAAAAGCCCTAGCTCGTATTCATCCCTTGTTTCCAACCCTACTCCACCATCCGTTAAACAACCAACGCATTCCCTTTCGAAAGGCGCTAACAGGCAGCAACCCACTACTACGCCGTCAGTTCAAAAACGCAACTCAGTAAGAGAAAACAGTAAGCTGCAGAAGGACAGCAGGCGTCTTAGCATTTTCCCGTGGTCCAATCGAAAACCATCCAATGCTGGTGCTTCGCACAATAATTACTACAGCACTTCGGAACGCATCCCTGTCATTTCTGACCCAGTACTAGAGTCATCCTCTTTGACCTTTTTCAGCTCTTCAGATGCCATGGCCAAGACCCGGCCAGCACCGGTCATCACAACATTTGCTCATTCGCCACACTCAAGCAGTAAAAGCTTCTCTTCTGATTCTCGTCGACGCAGTTCTGCAACGTCTCCCCATGGATCTGCTACCCCTAAAACTCCAATTGCTCCTCTTCTGGATGAAAACGCCGAAAATTTGATAATTCCGCCAAGTAATGTCAGTTCAGATTCATCAAATGATTTTGATGATGGCGTTGGAAAACGAGATTCAGTCTCATCTCATACAGTAGATGCAAGTTTACAGACGGACGGCATCCCTGTACCTGAAACATTAACGGAACTGAGAAGAAAGCTGCGCGAGTCTGAACAAAAAAATATCGACGTGCTGATTGAGTATCAACAAAAAATTGACAAATCCAGGGTGCGTGTTTTGGAATTGGAGCGCAAACTTCAGGAAGAACAGCGTACAAACAGAGAGATAGTGAGTTCAGGAACGATTGTAATGGTTCCATCGACTCCTATCACTGAGGACTTTACATTGAGTGGCCGCTCACTACCCTCCCCTTCTACACCTGCCAAGACCGCACTGAGCAAGCAAATTTCTCCAACGCTGACGCCAGCACAAATGCAAGTAAGAATCACTGCACTAGAGAGCCAGCGAGATAGCCTTCGGGAAGCCCTCAGTGGACTACGGCAGAACAAGGATTTGGAGGCCCAAAAATTTCAGGAGCAGATTAGCCGGATGAAGCGTATGAACACACTACAACGCTCTCTAGCGTGGGATCCATTTTTCATCAAAGCCTTCAAGGCTGACGATCGTGACGGCAATAGAGGTCTAGCTACTCATGTGATCAGCGACAATCCCGATAAGGAAACAGCCACTATTACTAATAATAATGGGCGTTCTCACTCCAGCCGCCATCCATCGTTCTCCATGGCTCCAGACTTGGGTGTCAGACATACCAAACCTTGTAACCCGTCACTAGATCTAAGTATGGTGGAAGATGGGTCGTATACATCACCAATGTCAGCTTCTTCAGCTGGCACGGTGCATTCAGTATCTTCCAGCTCGTCAACAGAGTCGACATGGACTACCTCGTCTAGTGGAACATATCAAAAACCTGCACCCACACATACTCTCCCACACACAACAGGCACCCACAATGCATCTCTACCAACCCATCATCAGCATTGTTATCAAAACCAGGGCAGTGGACAACAGGAAAGTATTGGCTTGCTTCGCCGGATCGGAGTTGGCCCATTTTTGCCGCTAGGGCCTCCAGTTGATGTTGGGCGGCGAGTAGAGCAAGAACGGCATTAGCAGCAATGATGTTCAACAGCGGCCATAAAACAAATAATATTTAGCATCCACCATAGAGACTGACAGGAATTTGGAACTCATATGGTTCTCCCTTCTTTTGCCTTTTTGCTTGTATGATTGTTGATGTTCAGTCGGTTAATTCAATTAGCTACATGTTGCTTGTACCTTGTGTTAATTTTTCTCTTAGACGTGAGCTTACAAAGTGTGCTGTCGAAGAATGAGTGTGCGTGAGAGAAATTAAGATTGAGATTAAGATTTAGAAATTGACTAAAAATGGACGCCAGATGTATTTGAGAAGTATTTATTACAAGCAAGTATTGAATTTATTCAAAAGCTCGTTTTATTGATCCGTCCGTATTTATGCATACTAACAGGCTTTGTACAAGCCCTGCAAACCATGCAAGGCCCCTTGAACCCTGCAAATCTTTTTCAAACCCTGCCAATCCTGTCCATAATATGGCGTATAGAACACAGAAAAATACTATACTTGCCAGATGTCCATGAATTCTTGACTGAACAGGAGCGCTAATACTGATAGCTACCGACGCACCGCTCAATACGCAAGTGACAATAAAAAGAGAATATAGATTGCTCACGCGAAAAATACAGTTGCTCCAGAACAGATCGAGAGTTAGCTGAGCACCTTAACCATATCGATACCATTGGACAAATAAATAATAGCTCTTATGCTTGAAAACTTGTGCTCAGTGTTACCATACAACAAACTGTAGAATCCTATCCTATGTTGACTTTAATTAGACTGGTCAATACTCAGAAATACACAACAGTGGTACCAAATACATGCACAGCACCAGGTCTAAAGGAGAACTATTACTAAGCCTTGAATTCACCAGAACTATCTGAACTTCAGATATTTGCACGGCTATATATCCGTATTTACAGTCATGGATTGGATCAAGGAATACTGCCACTGTCAGACTGGATCATGACTATGTATTTGACCGACAGTGGCTAGCCTGTAACAAGAAAGCATCTCTAATCCTCTTCATGTACACTCAATTTGGCCATAGTATACGGAGGACTAGACTAACAACAACAGTTTAACTCTTTTGTTAGTATGTTCTAAATTGGTTAATGCTATCAGAGGTCTCTCACAGATCTAAAATCTTTGCACAATAGAAGGCCGACACGGCTAGTACATGTTTCAGATCTAAACCTAAACTCACAGAAATATCAAAAAACAAAAGGTGGAAACTCACTTTCTTGCAAGGCTGAAATAAAAAAGGACTGTCTCAATCGCAGAAAAAGCTTTAGAATAAACTACAAATATAAACTTGTGGAACAGAACTGAAATAGAAAAAACTTATATTAACGGCACAAGAAAGAAACGATATGATTAGTGGGCTACAAACCGTCTTCCAAGTGATTGTAACGCTTTATTCAACGTTTTTGGACTCTGGCACTTGGCTCTGCATATAATTGTACCCTTGGTGAGACGAGCTTCCAAAGTCCTGCCCACAGTACGTTCCAGGTTGGTTGGGTGTTCCTGCCATCTGTATTGTGGGTTGCACACCCACGGGCAAACTGCTGTTGGCAGGGCTGAACTGATATACGTGCGATTGGCCTTGCTGCTGAGAATGGAATGAATATTGTTGTTGTGCTTGTGACACTTGCTGCTGTTGTTGCTGCTGCTGATGTTGCTGATGATAATTAATAGAAGTCTGGTTTGTAGCATGCCCAACAGACATTGGGGGCAGCGTAGTAGAGTGGGGCGTGTAATATTCTAGCTTGGGCACGGCTGAATCGTCAATAGAGGGTGGCGCTGTAGAATACTGGGGAAGTTCCCCCTTTATTTGTATGTAGGAAGGTCCATGAGAGCTTGGAAAGTCCGGCCGCATAGGATAGGCCGACAGGGTCCTAATATCAGTTGTGGGGGAGATGTTTGTAATAGACGTCAAGCTGTCACTTCTTTTACTTGACATGGATGTGCGCGAATCAGAGACGCTCCCTCTGCTGGAGGTTCGCATAAGCAGTAGCTGCTTTTCTTCTTCCTTTTTCCTTGCCTTGTACTCCCGACGAGTTTCTTTGAACTCTTCTGGTGTGCGCTTTGGGCCATGCTTCTGCATTGTTACGTGAGCGTTAAGATGATTCAGAGTTCCGTAAGACTTTGAGCAGTTTTGAAAATTGCAATGATAAATACGTTCAATCTCTTCGTACCTTCGCCTTGATCGTTTCTGTTGCTGAGCCCCAGGTAATGGAACAAAAGAATAGACAGTGCTTGCAGAATTAGAATGCTCGCTCATTCTTCGTCGAGGAGAAACTAAATGAGCGCCTTTGATTGGAGGTCCTGGGAAGCTGTATGAATGAGCTGGCATTGGAGGCGCCGAATGGTAAGAGCCATCAAACATAGGAGTAGCCCCATTTGCAGACTGGGAAAATTGAGGATTTATATGGTTGCCCAAGACACCCCCGTTGGAAAGGTAGCGCGCGTGAAAGGGCTGATTTGATGGAAAAGCAGCGGTGTTTGGGGCGTACTGCTGGGGAAACATGAAAGGGGGAGTCTCTGAAATAGCGTTCTGGCTTTGAGAGAGCACTGAGGACTTGAAGTTCGAAACAGTTTGATCAGAATCACTGGGCATAGGACTGGGCATAGGATATTGGGATGGTATATTTGCAGCCATTGATTGGAAACCTTGATAAAGCAGGTAAAGAAATTGAGTTAGCTTGAAGTGGAATATTGAGCTATGGGGACAATGCATGATGTAAAAAAGTTTAATTTGATGGCGAATTCAGAGCGAGGTCAGGGAAAACCTAATGTAATACTTACTTTCATAACGCGAGTATGGTAAAGTTGCGGTAGAGCTAATTCTGGTCATTTGAGCAGAGGGAGAAGTCGTGCCGGTGTTGGAGAGTTGGTTTGGCGAGTTTTCGTTTGAGTGGGGCGATTGAAGAGGAGAGCGAGGAGAGGAGGAAGAAGATTCTTGCTGAATGCCTTGGTATGATTGGAGTGATATGGCGGAGGATGACGATGGAGAGTTTGTTGTTGCCGCTGAGGAGCACCCTAGGGCTTGAATTCGGGTATGAGCTTGGTTAAGGCTGTTTTGGATTTGAGGATTGTATGAAGATGGAGGCATTCTGAATTGCTGGTGGTTGTTGTTCGCAGAGGCAGTTTGAGCAAGCATGATAGATAGGCAGTGGTCTCCTGTATACTAGGTTGAGAGTAGAGAGTAGAGTGTAGAGTGAAGAATGAGGCCAGAAGAGATTCTATGCTGTAGTCTGCTGTAGGTGCATTAAGCTAGCTCTGAGGCCAATTGTTATCAATACTGATTAAGTGGGCACTAAGGACAATTGCAAGCTAAAAGTAACTTGGTGTGACCTAGTGTGATTATGGTGGAATCTTTATAGAGGAGTGTGTATACAAATAATGTAGCAAGAAAGCAGAGGGAAATGCCAATATCTTCAAAAAAAAAAACAGGATACAAAAAAGAAGAAGAAAGAAAAGATTTGAGATTTGAGATTTGAGGAAAAAACTGGGCTTCACAAATTATTTATTTAATTTTTTTTAATTCTTTTGATTTTTTTTTTTTGATTTTTTCTCTTTTGAGGCTTCAAAGCTTTGCAGGGAGGCTAAAAGGGCTTTGAAGAGAAAAATTAAAGGGAAAAAAGATTAGAAAAGAAATGTTAATTATCGCCTTAGTTTCTTGCTAGACTATGCTGTACTATGCTGTGCTATAATATGCTATAATATGCTATACTATGCTATACTATGCTATACTATGCTATACTATGCTGCTCAAAATCTGGTGTTCTGCTATAATAGCTATATAATTGCAATATAGTTATACGATTTGACTACATAAGTTCTCGACACATCATGTTCCTCCTCAGTATATCCTTAATGAAGCCCTCAATGAAGTCCCCAATGAAGTCTTCAGCTTGTTTTGGGGCTTCGATAGAATATCTTGTTTTTGATAATCTCTTAGTCATTTTCAAGGGACTGATCCACAAGTATGTGCATACTATGCAATGTAGTATACGCGTAGAAAGAGTGATCCTCTGATCCTCTGATCCACTGATCCTCTGATCCACAGCTGCTTAATTTTCAGCTTGCTCGCCAGATCCCCTCCCTCGTAAGTTACCGCTTTTCAAATGAACTGCGCTTTGAAATTCAAATCTGCGTAGAATAGAATGACTATTGAGCTCTGAATCTCTTGAGGACTTTTATAGAACCGATACGCTACAAATCCACTAGGTGGAGCCAGTTGTTCACATCTGTGCTCGTCACAATTGCCCATAGCACTTTACCCAATATACTCAATACGGCATTGAATGTGCTCAATATGCACAATTGCAACACCCACAACATTGTGATGAAAACACTAATAATATCACTAATCAAAAATAATGGCAGTTTTATAATAATATTCTGATACTCATGATAATATTTCCTATCAATTCAACTAGGGCCAGGGCGTATAGGCTACGACATAATAGACACCCTAACCATTAGACTCTTCTGGGCTTCAACTTTTGAGCTCACAAGTCACCTGACGTTACCTATATCAGCTTCGAGTTTGTCATTGCAGCTGCCGCTGGCTGCCAGCCATTAATCGCAATCGACTTATTGGTCGCAATAAGAACCATCTGCCATTCATTACATAATATATGTGATACTTTCTCCTGCGAAAAAAATTCTGATTTGGTTTCCCTTGGTTTTTACTTCACTCAGACACTGTCCTATAACATTAGCCTATACAACCCACAAAAATGTTCATGAAAGCTTCTGCTAGAGCCAGACTCACGACTTCACTGTTCTCAACAACGTTTGTCATTGCAGTGCTGACCGTCGCCGCTCCCCAGCTTATCGGCTGTCCTGCAAAGCCGAGCCATCTTGGGGCAGATGCAAGTAAGCGACAGAATAAACAACCCCAGCAACAACCTCAGAACCAGAAACAAGACTCTGGATGGCAAGGGAAATCGGTTGTGATAATTGAGAGACGTGAATAGCTGTCATTTTACTCCATTCTCCATTGCAATCATTGCCAAAATCACCTTCATCATCGCGTCAAATAATCTTTGACCTACCTCACTTTGCATCCCATACTGTAAATTTTCAACCTTACAACAACTTTATCTTACCAGTGCCTTCCTCTTCACGCTCATAGCCACTGACTATCTTGCTATTCTCATCACATTATCTTTCAGTTGTTGTGTATTCTTCGAAATTGTTCCTGTCTTTTAATGATGCTGTATTTGTTAAGTAACATAAGTAATGAAAAAACATCGAGCCCTGATTGGACATTCACAACTTACTCTTGGCTGCCCTAAGCTTCCTGAGCAGTGCCCTCTTCCTTTTATTCGTAGGCTCTACTATTATCAAGATCGTTGAATCAACGTGTTAACTATATATATCTTCAATAGTGAGACTTTTGTCAGATCATTAAAACCCTCAACAGTTCTATTTTGGATTATCCAATCGCGTGCCTTTCTTAACAGCGTTCCTATTTTCTTGACCCTCTCTTCCAGCCTCATGCTTATTTTCGTGATACCGCCTTCGCTCTGGCGTATCAACTAACGACGAGTCAACCATCATAAGCACGTTTTCAGGCCGCACCGTGTCTTCATCTCTGTAAAGCTCGCTGTCACGTTCAGATTTCTCAGTTCTTGCCTTTTTTGTCCCTTTCAGCGCCTCATCAGGCTCGGTAGTGGATTCTCTTTCTCGTTTCAAGTATTTGTCTAACACCCCTCTGTTCGTGTCAAATGAGTCCTCTGATATTGGCGTTTTGCCCAGCAACAGAACCCGCCTTTCTTTTCTATGAGCATGAACGATCATCTTGACAGGGTCTATACGCGTTCCTTTCACACCCAAGTTATCTTCTCGTAGCATTGGTGTCCGGGATAACCTCGTAGAATTGGGCCGCTGCTGTTCTGTATCTGAAAACGTCGCCCCTAGTGGCCGTCTTACCCTCAAAGGTGTTCGATCTTCTATTTGTCGTACATCAGTTAACAATGCACACTTTGGAAAGGATTACTTTTTGCATACCAAATGTGGGCAATGAAATGTCGTTTTTGAAGTCTTCTGCTTTCACAGGTATAGGCCCTGCCGGAACCCCATAGCCCAAGGGTGCATATGCTTTTGGCGAGTCTACTGCAAAAATGTCTCCATCATGAATGAGAAGGCTACAATTGTCAGAGGACCCATATCATGTAAAAAAGACATAACCCTTGCTTACATGTGAGGCTGGTTAAACTTGTGCTGAACGCCCCAGTTTTTGGAGCGATGATGAGCTGGTGTCGTCATTCAATTTAGAATAAATATCTCCGATAAATTTGCCAGTCTGTTGTTCTAGAAAGACTGCTGTTGAAGACAATGTTCTTGCTGTTGGGACCGCAAATCAAAAATGATACAAAAATGATTAGAACCCCAACCTCTTCATATCAGAATCGAGCTGTCGCAGATTCGAAGGCTGCATTTATACAATAGTACTATATCACAATAGGAGACGATCAATTGAAATAAACTATAACTTTTTAGATCCCAACACTAATTACTATCCTCATCACTATCATCGCTTTCTGCGAAGAGCTCCTTCTCTTCAGTTTCGAAAACCTGGTCATCATCGTGCTCAAAGTCGTCTGCTTCCGCGTTGCCGTCCTCGCTTCCACTCTTGTCTTCCTCTTCGACCTCGTCAGCAAATTGAACCTTAGCCTTCTCTTTTCCCCTGCTCATTCTTGATGTCTTGCCTTCTGTCTTTTTGCGCACATTCTCTTCTTGCTTCTTTCGACGCAAATCCTTTAACTTAGCCTTTTGAGCATGCTTCTTCTCCAATGACTTGATCTCTGATTGTGACTTATGGACAAAACTGTGATACAGAATTTTACCCTCGCAAACACCCTCTTCAATCTTACGCAAACCGAGCTTAATCCGTGGCCCAATCTCAACTAGCTTGATAGCACGCTTCTGGGTGATGCCTGAGATTTTTGCCTCGGCCTCAGCAATCTCTGAAACTTGTCGCTTGACATTGAGGTTATCAGTTCTTTCAACTTCAACTAGAGTATCTTCCTCGACCTCTGATTCGCTGGTGTAGCCGCCGCCGTAAGGGTCAAGCAAATAATCTGCAATGTCGTCTTTTTGCGCCAGGTTGGGAAGAGCTTTGTGAATCTTAGACTTGACAGTCTTCAGCCGTTTGATAGCACGCGACTCATCAACAATCTTGGTCTCAATAGCGTAGTGTCTAAGGTCGATTTCACCGGTTTTGGCGTCTTTATTCAAAATCATGACGCGCTTGATAGTAGTGAGCTTGGTAGTTTGTGCAGACAACGGAGGAAACATGTTCTGGAACATGGTAGTGAGAAGGACTTCTTCAGGAGCAGCACTACGATCAGAGGTGAACCCGTTCAAAACTAAAAGTGGTGGATTGTGGTAGTAAGTACCCTCGTTTGATTTTGGGGCTCTCACGAAACGGCGAACATCCTTGCAAAGAGAGTAATTGAGCACCTTGAAATGAAGTGTAGGGCCGCGGGGAGTACGCGCAATTCTGAGCGAAGTATTACCTTGCTTAGTATGGGAAAATACAATCAAGTGGGAAACGCTCAAGGGGCCGGCCATAACCAAAAAGTCCTTCAATTTGTTTGCCTTTCTTTCACGCAGTTTGGTAGCAGTATAGGGTTGCATTACCTGACGAAAGTCCCGTACGAGTTGCCCTAGTGTGTGGGACTGCTCACGATTGCCGCAGAGCTTGAGGACCATTGACCTTGGCACCTTCTGAACGTCCTCCTCGCTCATTTGAACATGAGTTCTTTTCTTTTGCTAAGAACGAGTCAGAAATTTCCTGTAGCAATAACCTACAACATAGCACTTACTCTTCTTTTCACCATGGTTATTCGTAGCCTTTAGGTTTGGATGAGATAGATCAGAACTCTTCGGATCTGCCTCAAGAAAAGTTTTGAGATGAAATTTTTCATTGGGAGTTGGGTAAGGGTTGATGTTAGGGCGTATTTGGATTAATTGCAGTTGTACACCATAGCCATAAGGAACACCACGCTGGAATGAATAGGTTATTCACGTTTAGTACTACAAAACAAATATGAACTGCGCGGATGCAGTTGATGCCCTGCGTGCGCGTTGAAGTGCTTGAACTCTGACTGTATGAGGCATGGCAAGTGAGGGTAGGCTATGGATATATGACACTCTCAGAAGGTTCAGCCCGTATTTACAGAGGACTAATTCAATAGTAGTATATTGTCAGCATCTACCGTAGCTCTGCTGGTAGATGAAGCTTCATCTGCACATGGATTTCATAAGTTTCGGTTGAAACATCCATATAAGGATTGGGCATTGCGTGCGGTACATAAATTCCACAGCATGATCTACCGTAGACTAAGCGTCACTAAGATGAAGCTCATGGATATTATATGAATAATATTTATAATGCTATAACTTTGGATCTCGTAAGTAAATATAATTCGAGAGTCTCCATATGAGGCTTGCGCCAAACTCATTGCCATAGATGTGAAGCAGTTGTAACAACTGTTATAATTCATGCAACATCTTGTTCTTTTTTCAGAGAGGCATTCAGATAATGTATATCTGAATGTCTAATGTAAATGTCTCCAGAACACCTCTGTCATGCTACTTCAATATCAACAACCTCCTTGTTGACGTAAAAGTGTGCTCACTAGCTCTACTATTGCTAGCAGCTTTTGCTTTTTCGCGGGATTCCACAGTTGCCTGTGCTATAAAGTATAGCTATTGACATTTTGCAAACGGCTTGTACGACGAAATGTCTTTTTGAGATCTAGGTCAAGTTGATTTTGGTGACTTCAGCCCACTATCTTAGATTGAACCGTTATATGACAAGATATATATGTACAGACTTTGCCAAATGCCTTTTGAAAAATACAAACCCGGCTTCATCGAAAATTTCGTCGCGACGCTAGCCAAACCAGTTCTACTCGTGTTAGGCCTATTCACGCCAAACTAAAGTCCCTATCCAACTGGCACTATTAGAACATAGTGTATAAAAAATACTTCAATCTGCTCTGATTCTGCAGGGCTCATCAAGAAGCTCTAAAATATAATATGACTTTCAGCAGGAGGCTTTTGAGTTAATTAGCCACCGTTTACGAGAAATAATTGTAAGCCTGATACTGATATCATGGCCATAGCACTATGACATCATCATACTCACAAACTCACAAAAATGATCTTGTCGATGCCATGGGGCTGAAACGAAACCAGTTCGACCCACGAACTGAGCCTCCGTCGCTATGTATGAGGTTTTTTATAGACTGTGGGAACGCCCGCGTTTCCATGTATTGCTACACAGCAGTATATGGTTATGCATTTCTACGTCTCGATCTCTCTATCAAATTTAACCAGATCCATAGGCATTGTTACCAGCAGAGAATCATGAACATGTTCATTTTACAGCTGGATTAGCTTAAAGCCCCACAGCGCTGGCATAGCAATCACACTAGACTAAACTAGCTGTCTACCTACTCTCCTTTAGATGACGGCTTCAAAGCAAATTTTATTGTTCTACCTTTTATCATTTTGTTTCAGCCCTCCACACTTCAATTGTATTAGTGAGGTTTTGGGTTATACCAGTTTAGAAATTTGGACGTATGCCGATCCTAAGAATCCTCGGCCTGTTGCAAAACAACAGAGAGCGTTAAGAAAGCTGACTTGTGGAGATGTCCTCATTCAGGTTCAATATTGGGAGCATGCCTCTAAACCTCACGATATGTCTGGTCTTGTTCTCCAGCTGCATGGCAGCTGAGTGATATCTTATCCGCTCGCAAGTACTTGAAAAAGGAGCCATCATGGAAGAAGAGAGAATATGAGCTAGCCAGCGCTTCCCTTGATTGTAAAACCGAGCTCACAAGCCAGGCGTTCTGGCTCTGACGAAGGTCAACCTGCCTGATCAAACTGTTCACACTAGCATTGCCATTTCGGTCCACCTACCGCACACTCTAGATTTACGACTTTCAACACGATGGGCTTCATCGTAAAATGATGCGCTTTTTTAACCAAGTAGGTGGGAGTCACCGTGGGACGCACAAGTTTTGTATCCAGTAGACCGGGAATCTGCAGTACCGGAGGTCACCAGGCAACTAGCCGTGCTTTGTGTTTTTTTTCCAGAAAATCCATTTATTTTAGACATCCAGTGCAGTTTAGTTTAACGTGTTAATTTTCAATCTCTTTCGCTAGGCGTGGCTTCACTAGGTTTCATGACGGAAAGACACCATTAAACGCAAAGCTACCCTGGACGTTACAACCTAGATAAAAGTCGGACTCAATTTCGTAAGACATGTAAAAAAACACCTGAAAGGTTTCCTCAAAATCAAAAGCTAAAATCCAAATTAAATACATGCCTGTCATGTCATTTTTTCCTTTGGAAGCATTGGAAGAGAGGGGGGAGGGGAAGGGGAGGGAAATGCCACAAAGGTATCTTTATTGTCACAAAAAATTGAGTCTGATAGAAATCAACTAATGGATCGATATCTTCATTGTCTAATACGTCTACACGGCATTATAAGTCCCTCAATCAGAAGAAAGAGACTTAATTTCTCTAAATACTACCAACCAAAAATTGCAGTCTCTGGCTTCAGCATTGACACAAATTTAGAGAAAGAGATTATTGCGCGTAATTAAGTCATATTACTTTTGTTCAGGATTGGATCTTACAGACGGGAAATCCACTACTTTTTCAAGTTCAAAAACTGGAGGACTCTGAAGGCGAATTGCCCCCGAAAGATAGGCAAAATAGTCAGCCTGCCAGTATTTTTCTTGCTTTTCTACAAGAAATACTACTGCCAATACATCTGGGCCAAGTCATCTCCTCCATAACTAGCCTGATATCTCTGAATTTCTGTTCGTTTCTTACGTCTTATAGCAGTCATATTAATGAAACATACTCTTCCCTGAAGTTCATCCAGGTGACAAGAATATAGTTTTTTAGTTATCCACTGAGCTAAAAGTCAAGAGCTTCTTAGCAAGAGCTAATTGAAAAAGAGTATTTCAGTTCGTTCCACGGGCTTCAAAAGAAGTTATTCTCAAAGCCTTGGCCAAAGTGGTTACCATTACTTGATAACAGGTTCATTGTAAAAAAATTAGAAAACAAATACAAAGCTCAAAATTATATCGACTACACTCAAAACTTCTAGGATTAACAGGATCATGGTTATTGTTCTGGTCAGTAGGAGTACTGTTGCTAGATTTGTGCATTTAAAATCCGTGAATAGGCCGCTCAACTACGAAGTCAACTACTATGAGTTGCTGTAGGCGTTCTTGACCCATCAATCTCATCTTATGTTGCTGAGACAGCATTCTGTTTACTGACACTTATCTCATGAAAAGTCTCTAGGATATGGCTGTCATATATTACATATTTTCATAAACATGTGATCAAATAATCTTTGCCGATCATTTATAGCAAAAGAGAGAAGCTTGATGGGATAACTGTCTTGAGTAAAATGCAATCTTGGTATAAAGACTATATAATCACGAAGCCTCACATATAATGGCCTTCTCACGTTGATATAGCTGGAAAAGAAGTACGAGTGATCAGGGCCAGTTGGAAACGCTTTCAGGCATTGAGCTCTCAGTATGAAGTACTCCAGGACGGCTAGCTTATAATTGCTGTGTAATGTACATGATAATCATGTACCAGTATGACCCCACGGGCTTCTAAGTGTCACAAGATAACAATGCTTTGGAGGCAATTCAGATAACCTTACTGCAATACAAGACGCCTTTAGTACGTTAGGCACTTCCGTCTAACAAGCCTATAAGTCATTTTGAGTTCACAGGGTCGTTCTCTCATAAATCTTTCTTCGAGTATGTTAGTGCCTGCAACAGTTGCCTATTTGTCAAACTTAAGTCTACTTTAAAGCTTTTATGAATGGAAATTATCATGGCAAGAGAACTTCTGATCTGATGCGTAAGATGGCTACAGTTGCAATTATACACTGAGCTACATTTTTTGGTTCTTCAATATGACGGTTTGCTCGGTAGCAAGCTCTTTGAACAGAATCAATAAATAAAACGTACTATATAAACTACTCCTCTTCGCTGCTAGACAAAAGATCTTCCTCGTTTTCCCTTTTTTGCTGTCCAGATATAAACCCCCTCAGACTAATGGGCCTCTGTTGGCTACTCAGTGACTTTGGAGGCGATTGGTAGAATGAATTCGTCGCACCGTTAGTTTTAGATCGGGTTTCCACTATTTCTATCATCCCACCTCCCCTTACGTCTTCATTATCTGAGTCGCTTTTTTCATTGCCAATAGTGTTATTGACCTTATCATCATCCTCTAGCGAGCCTTCAAGTTCATTTACAAGTTCACCCAGGAGCTCATCGTCGTCATCATCATCATCATTATTGTCTGTCAGGTCTTGGCCCGTTTCAACGTCGGCGTCTGCATTATCCGGAACTGTGAATTCAATACTCTGAGCTGGGGCTGCTGTCCTCAGTGTAAATGGCCTGTTCTTGGGTTTGTAGCTTTTTCGCTCCGAAGAGCCTCCGTCATAAGGCCTATGATTTGAGCCCTTCATGTCCTGCGCTCTGAATTTCTCTTCCCAGTGATGTAACGTATCTTCAGGTTTAGTGATTATTGTAGGCTCAACAAGTACTGGTTCCTCCTCTTCTGAAGGACTTGGTTTCCTATCTTTGGACGCAGGCGCTACCCGAATTGAATAGTCCAAAGGCCGAAGCTCAAACCTATTCGTCTCTGGGTTGAACAGTAACACGCACTCTGCCTCTCCACCGTCCGTGACATTGCCCTTAAAAAAATGAGACTCAGTACCCTATAATTGTTAGACTGGCACATTTTGGTATACAACTCAGTCTAACCTGTGTGTCTTGTGCCTCTATCGTGATATTGTCGTCATCCCGCTGCATCTTAAGTACTGTTGAAGGATCCAAAGAGTCAGGCCTGAAGCCGTCTACAAAAGTTAGGCTAGTCATTAAAAAAGATACAGCACATACATCGAAGAGAGAATGCAGAATCTGGCTCATCATCCTCAAAGCCACTTCCATAGACTCTAGGGTTCACGAGAACGTCAAAATCGCCAGCGAGAGGAATAGCTTGGGTGGACGAGGTCATAACTGATTGGTGTGCAACTTATAGCTAGTTACCACTCAACGCTTGCTAGTCTCTATACACTGTATACTGCACGCTGAATGAGGAGAAAAGGTGGTATAGAAACATCTGTAGATGAATTCGTGTAGATTTGGACATTTGGAAATTAGTGTCGATTACGTAATTGTCACCATCCAAATTTACTACCATTATTGCAATTCAAGAGATGTGAGTACGCCACAAAATAAAGCCCGCTCGATAGGCTCCGTAACTACCAATTTGATTCTGCTCTGTGAATGGCTTTTGAGCATTGTGATCTGGCAACCTAACATTATTCTTAAGAGGCTAATTCTGGTCTACATCTAGGCGTAAATCTGTTGAAGACACAGCGTGAACAGCGATTGCTCAGATTTTTTTGTTTGGAAGCCCACATTTCCACAATTTTTCTCTTCTAAAAGCACTGTCTAGAACTTGGAGAGCTTGGATGAGTTACTCAAACCATAGTCAAGCATCCCCCTTGGACTCAGCAGGCTCCGCTGATGCATTCAACTCGTCTGCTCCTACCATTCATGCTGCCTTCACCCCATCATCTACAGGTCTGCCACAACACACATCTCCGTTACTGTCATCTACCCCTCCAGCAGTTACAAAAGCACTAAGCCAGGCATATCCATTCATATTAACTGCTGATCATGTATTCAGTCTTCTAACGTGGACTAACGATGATTCCTGGAAGAGTTTTCTGCTAGTCATTTCCTGGACTACTTTTGTGCTCTATTGTGAGACGCTATTACTATATTTTGGTCATATCTTGGTAGTTGGTGCTATTGCTGGGTATGTTTACTTCGACAAGAACGTGGAAAAAGAGCAAAAAGAGAATCCCACATTGGATGCTATGGTCTACACTCTATCCAATGCTACCTCGCGGATCAATCTATTCATTTCCCCAATTACATCCCTCTCTCTTACCACGCACGATGTGACCAGATTACTATTTACGACTCTATTTCTAAGTCCTGTATACATGATAACAGCATATTTCATCATTTCTCCTCGATTCATTATTCTTACTGGTGGGCTATTGGTGCTCACTCACCACTCTGTGTACGCAAGAGTGACAAGAGCAGTTCTTTGGAGATCACGCTCTGTGAGACTTTTGGCGTTCTACCTGACAGGCTTGGGATTCTCCGGAACGCGGCTACATTCAAAATTGGGTGGAAATCTAGCAAAAAACGTTTTGGGCGTTCAGTCAAGCGACAACAAGCCCGTTCGCTTTACGTATGTATTGTACGAGAACCAGCGCCGCTGGCTAGGGATTGGGTGGACTGCAAACTTGCTGGCATATGAGAGGGCACCATGGACTGACGAGTTTTTGAACGAGTCAACTTCCCCAGAAGTGTTCCAACTACCTAGAGATGAAAATCTTGGGGTTGAATGGAGATGGGTAGACAATACCTGGAGGCTTGATCTCACTAATGATGGTGGTCTCGTGGTTTCAAGCAAATCCAAAAGTACACCCGATCCAGGACCAAACGATGGTTGGGTGTACTATGACAATACTTGGAAGAAGCCATCAACTGATGACGCTTTTTCGAAATATACGAGACGTCGAAGATGGGTGAGAACTGCGGAGCTGGTTAACATTGCTTATGAGAATGCGTTGTATGCTAAGGATTCGGATACCTCGGGCATTGCTCTACCAGAAACAAGTTCTGTTGCACATAAGCAGCAGAAAGGTATACGCTTTGAAAATGAATAAAAATACCCAGTTTCACGAACTTCAAAACACATATTTCTATCCCTAAGCCGTAGCTGTCCCTCTTGCCGGGAAACAGGAATTAACTTACAGGAGGTCAACCTTGGGCTTGTGACACACGTCATTGCTCCCCCCTATAATTACTGTAACAACTGGGACAACTTTGAGAGAAAACCTATTTTTTCCATTATTATTTTGATACATATCAAACTGCTTTTTTGTTGACTATTTTATCGTTCAACTTCTGTTTTCCCACTCTATTTCTCCTTCTTCTCCTGATTTCTCTGAAATTCTGATACTTTGTAAACCAATAACACTCTCAACTACGGATAAACAACCACCATGCCTGAATCAAAGGAACCTCAGATCGATACCGAGCTTGAGGCTGAGAACGCCGTTGGTTACAAAGTAGGCGAGAAGAAAACAATCGATGAATACACAACCTTGGACGCTGATGATGAGGCCATGCAAAAATGGAAAGCATCTCTTGGTCTTTCTAAAGGTTCTATTGGAGATCCTAATGACAAGCGAAAAGTGGTGATTTTAGAGATGGCTATACACATCGAAGGCCAAGAGCCCATTGCTTATGATCTTGAGCTGCCAAACGCGCTTGAAAATCTACGCAAGAACCCGATAGTCATTAAGGAAAAGTCCAAGTATAATCTGGTGGTCAAATTTAGAGTTCAGCATGAAATTGTCACTGGTTTGAAATACCTTCAATCAGTTAAAAGAGCAGGTATTCGCCTTGACAAGACTCAGGAGGTTTGTGGCTCGTACTCCCCCAATACTCCTGATAAGCCTTACTACGAGAAAGAGTTCGCTACTGAGGAGGCTCCCCATGGAATGCTTGCAAGGGGCAAGTACGAAGCCACCTCAAAGTTTGTTGACGATGACAATGTAACTCACCTAGTCTTTGCCTGGACTACTGAAATCAAGAAATAAGACGCTTTGGACAGCGCAGCTGCAAACTACCATCTTTTGCCTCTTGTCTGTGTGCTGTATTCTCTTTCTCGTAGCCAGTCTATTTTTTTTATTTCTGAATATATTCATAGTCACGATGAACCCAGTGTATTATGTTTTTTGCGCTGCTTGCCCTAAATTTAATTTTTTTTTTGGTGTTCGTCAGTCAGGTCCACCTCTCGAAACCAAACTTGAGCCTAAAGTGAATAATTGCCACTTTAACATCGAATCGAACATTTAGCGGTCATTTTCTACGGGTTACGCAGTCAGGCCTTCTTGCTCTTTTTCTTCTACTTCTATTTTCTTATCTTCTTCCTCACGCAAAACCCTCATGATGACAAGCGAGCATGAGATCATCAGCCATGTATTCCGGATTTCTCTTGAGCCTGTGGATGATGCGGCAAGTAAAGAATTCTTCTCGCCACAGCTATCTGAGGAACTATCCAGTGAATCAGTTGACAAAAAGCTTTCCTTGGAGATGGTTGAAAGAATCCTCCTTTTCACTATCACAGATAGATATGCCACCTTCAATTCATCCATGACTTACTTGATAGCCTGCTGGAATCGAGCTGACGCTATTCGCAGAAAAAACCGCCCAAGGAATGGCGACACGTCGCTCCAAGATGCGGTTCTTCAAGTCCAGCGTCTAATCTCGAGCTATTCTCTTCTCATGACCATTACACCTGAACTGTTTGAAAGAGAAGATGCTTTCAATATCGCCGAAACACTGGTTACCACCAGTTCCTTTCCATGGGATCTTTTTTACCAAATTGCTGACAGAGCTAAAGAAGACGAGGTATTGCTAGATTTCATCTCTCCTGTACTGAAGTCATTAGGCTCTCAGATACTCAATTCAATCAATCACTCAGCTTCCTATCGCGGCATTTTTGATGTACTTGGCCATGTATTGAACAACAAAAATATCGCCGCAGTGATCACTCAAATCGAATCGTTTAATCCAGGGAACTTGTCAGCCACTCAGATAGAGTCAGGCTCCTTGCTTGGTCCCTTTTTTCAGGTTTCGCCACTTCATCCTTCTTTAGTACTTACTAGCTTTCCCGACCCTACCAATGCTAGCCAAAGAGATATTAACAATGTGAGCGAGGGGATGAAACACGAATTCAAAGTCATTCAAGATCATCTCTTTTTTATATCCGATAAAATTATTCGTGGTTCGCCAGAGTCTCGAACCAACTTCCTTAAGTATCTTGGAGGTATTATTGACCTGAACCACAAAAGGCTTGCTTTCCAAGTTCAACCTAATACAGTTTCATCTGACGGATTTATGCTCAACATCTCTGCTGTTTTGATTCGATTCTGCGAGCCTTTTGCCGATGTGTATGGCTCAAAGATTGACAAAATCTCTACTAGCTACTTTAGAAATTCGCCTCTATATGACATATCAAACGAGACAAAAATTGTTGGCGACAATGCCTCATCGTCAAAGTTTTACGCCGAGAAAGGAACAGAAGACCCTAACTTTATATCCCACGTCTTTTATCTGACTGTCGCGTACCTCCATTACGGCTTGGGCGGTGCAATAAATTCTCAGAATCGATTGAAGAAACGGTTAGAGGACCTCACTCCTCGATTAGACTACATGGAAAGTAAACTTGCTGAGTGGGGAAGTGGAAATGGACCTCAGCATTTGGAAGCAAGAAGAGCAATTTCGATTCTCAAGGCCGACATTAGATCTACAAAGGCCTCTCATCTTTCGCTCAAAGCTGCTCTCTCTCTTCCTCAGACGTTTACCCAAGTTCTTTCTTTCGTCATGTTTTTGTCTGTGTTTTTAGTGAGATGTGTTGACCCCAATCGAAGTTACCCTCGAGCTCCATTGATTCTACCCATAAATTCTGAAGCTCCCCCGGAGTTTCAGAACTTTCCTGAGTATTTCGTTGAGGTGATTCCAACGCTGTCAATTTATCTCGCTAGGTCGGTCCCCGAAGCGTTACTAAACAAACAGCTCACACCTCTTCTCGTATATTTTGTTACCTTTCTTCGACAGCCGACGTTCATAAACAACCCTTACGTGAAGGCAAAGTTTGTTGAAATGCTATTCTATGGGGTTTTGGAGCTTCCTAACGGCCAGCCAGGCTTTTTTTCTGATGATATTGGCACCAATCGATTAGCTCTCAACAACCTCTTTCATTCTCTGATGCAGTTTTACATTGACGTAGAGAGAACTGGGGCAAGCTCTCAGTTTGAAGACAAGTTCAACACAAGATACTACATTTCACAAATTTTTAGACGTATTTGGTCAACACGCATTTATCGACAAAAGCTGGAAGACGAAAGTAGGTCAGATCCAGAGTTTTTCATCAAATTTGTTGCTCTACTATTGAACGATTCTACTTACTTGCTTGATGAATCTTTGAGCAAATTAACGGAAATTCACCGTCTGCAAATTGAACTCTTAGCTAGCAGTGGCTCCTCTGAAGAAAGGAAACGTGAACTGGCTCCGCAACTTAGTTCTGCTGAGCGCATGGCATCTTCATATGTTCAGCTTGCCGTGCAGACTGTGAATTTACTAAGACTATTCACATCGACTGTTCCAAAGGCTTTTGTCTGTCCTGAACTTGTTGACAGATTTGCTGCAATGTTGGACTATAATTTAGATGCTCTGGTTGGCCCCAAGTGTGGAGATTTAAAAGTTCCTAATCCTGAAAAGTATGGCTTCAACCCTAGAGAGCTTCTGCAATCTATCATTGAGGTTTACTTGAACTTGGAAGCGCAAGAAGAGTTTGCTGTAGCCGTTGCCCGCGATGGGCGATCCTTCAAGAAAAAGAGGTTTGATAGAGCTATAAGCATTCTTTCCAAGAAGGCATTGATGTCAGCTGCAGATTTAGCGCGACTGGATAGATTCGCGACAAGGGCTCAACAAATCAAAACTACGGACGAAGAAGACGAGGAAGAAATGGGCGAGATTCCTGATGAATTCCTTGATCCTTTAATGTTCACGCTCATGAAAGAGCCGGTCATACTTCCATCATCTCGAGTCACGCTCGATCTAGCCACTATAAAATCACATTTGCTTAGTGACGCTAAAGATCCGTTTAACAGAGCGCCACTTAGAATTGAGGATGTTATTCCTGACGACGAGATGAAACAGAAGATACAGGCTTTTAAATTGTCGAAGCGGGCAGGCAGCTAGCTCATACATTTAGCTTACGGTGGAACTCGTTATCCGAAGTCTTGCCTCTTGTCTTTCAAATATGTGTAAATGTTACAATACAATCATAAATAAAGGTATATCGTATCTAGGGGAGCGTTGGAGAGATCTAGCGCCTGGCCGATATTGTCAGTGGATATGAAGAAATGAGAATATCAACTGATCTTCACTGTTTGTGTGTACTTATCTACTAAATGTATTATCTGATGCATTAAATCAAATGTTTGGAACTACGACTCTTTTTTGGGCGATGGACATCAACAGAGTACACAGAAAACGAAAAAGAGTTTGAATAGAGTTCGCACTGCACATAAAGTTTACTTAGGGTAACTGACAAACATATCTACATATATTAATAACTGGATTAGAAAATAACCATCGTCCAACATTACTAAGTCAATCCAACAACAATAAGTCAATCCAGAATAAATAAATTTGAAGTTAATGAGTTGTAAGTCAGAATGGCTGAGTTACTTTTTACTTGTTGATTTATTGCTCTCTGGGAGATAACTCCGAAAAAGATAAAAATCTGTCAGACGTCGTGAGAAAGCTGAAATAATCGATAAGATCTTTTCTTTTTACCGTCTTGAAATCAATTCAAGACAAGTCCTTAAATGAAATTGAACAGAACCTCCTAAAAAAATGATAACCCATATCCTTTGAATAGAAATACAGGGTCTTTTACTCGCCTCTGGAGTTATGTTTCCGGTGATGATCTGACCTCAGAACCCATGAAGTGTTTTTTCAATACCAAGAACGGGCAAGTTCTATTCTAGTAAGGGTGAAACCGTTCTTGCCTCTTGGAAAAAAAGAAGACGTAAAAGAAAGGTAACCAAAACAAATTCGAATATATGCCGCCCCATAGAAATTTGGCGTGTCTCAAGCATGTCCAAAATGAGCTCCAACCCTAAGGTGTAGACAATTAGATGTCTCACCGGGTTACATATTGAGGAACAGAATATGTTGATAAAGTTGCTTGAAGCTTTATAAACACGGGGAGCCAGCTATATATATATACATATCACTTCTCACTTACGTGCTAAAACAGGAACACGTTATCTTCGCTTGATAAAGTGCGTTGTATTAGCACTATACCTTTGTTAAAATTCATTGCTCACAGAGGAGATAACTTCAGGAAAGAGTTGAAATATTCCAGACAAAATAATAAGATGATTTAATTGGCAAGATATATGTTGATTTACAAAAACTATTCCAAGAGGGCAGAAGGTCCTCTATTTATATTCGAGGGATGTCGGTTATCAGAACATTCTAGAATACTGCTAACACTCTCAACTTAACACTGGTCAACAGACCTTTACATTCACAATACCTTTGACCCTAATGAACTATACATCGAATTGTTTTCACAATGTTATTTAGAAACACGTTCAATACAATCGCACTTGTGTCCGGTCATCGATAAGTGCGGGCCTGATTACTGAAACGTGCCGTATTATTAGTGTCTCCAAAGGCATGATGAGAATCACCCCCATGAAAACAAACTTTCATGTGTTGAAATTCATTGCTGGTAGAGGAAATAACTTTATGAGAAAGTTGAAGTCTTGTAGACATGAGACTAATTGCTCAATGAGAAGATAACTTTGCAAGACTGTTGAAGTTAAAAGATCTCATCAATCATTATATCAAAGAAGGTAGAAAACCCTTAATCCATACCTTAAAGGTATCCTCTGATACGAGTCCTTAAATCATTTACATTTATAAGATTGCTAATGCCTTTAACCCCGCGCCGGTCAACGAAACTGCATTTACAATGAAAGTCAGTGAAGAAGCCAGTTTGTTAAAGTTCATAGCTCACATAGGAGATAACTTCGGGAGAGAGCTGAAGTCTTCTAGATATAACAGTAGCATGGTTGATAGAATTGATAAGATACTCCAAGAGGGTAGAAGACCCCCTATTTATAATTGAAGGATATCGGATATTAGAACATTCTAAAATCTCTAAAACATTCTTGACCCAGGACCTTCTGGTATATTGCCAAACCAGAGCCTTCTAGAAGACCGCTGGAATAGACACATACTGATCTATCCGGGTCCGGGCCCTATCGCATGGAAGGCTTGTCGTCAGGTCTTGAAAACAAGCATGGTACTTTGTGACATTCATTGACGACTGCACTAGTTACGTAGCCGTTCAAATTTTGGACAAGAAAAGTGACACCGCAGCCCACCTTATGAACTTCATCAAAAGGGCCAAAAGGCATTTCTCAGGGCAAGGGTTCAAATCTTCAAAATTGTTAGTTACTACGGTGGCAAATATCTCAACAATGTGCTGCAAAATTATTTTTACGAAACCGGAATTTCGCATGAAATGTCCGTTCCTGGAAACTCACCACAAAATAGAGTAGCAGAGCGCATGAATCGTACCTTACGCGACAAATCCAAGTGCATGATAGCTTTTGTACTCGAAAGATATGGCCTAAGTTTTGTCAATATAACAAAGTTCTGTTGACCCGTGCCAAATTAAAAGCATTAGCAATCATTAGAAAAAGAAAGCTGGTTCTCAAAAATCATCTCAATCCTCGTTGCTATTGATCTTAGTTATACCGATATAACAAAAAAAAACGACAAAACTCGATGTACTGATATTTCCATGCAACCCAAATAATGCTCAAAAATCAACCATGGCAACATTTTTCTTAAAAACTATTATTGGATCATCGCTAGCAATGAGCTACAGTGGAAGTAATGTGCCAGAAACAAAGGTAGTAGTATACGTCTTTTGTTATTATTCAGTAGCAATAATTCGTCAGTCTTCGTTGAACTGTAGCATGACGAATCCAATCAAGTCTTACATATTTATGTCACAGACTCGTTAATAAAAAATCAAGCTGTAATAACCATTTATACCTAAGGAGGAGGGAAACGTCAAATTTTTGTCTGATACAGACCTATTCAGCTTGTTCGCCGTGCTTGTGTTCAAGTGCGTCAATAGTGTCGGAATACTCCCTGAGACTGCAATGAGCCCCAACGCTAAAGGAAACCTGCTAACCCTTGTGCGAACTACCCTAAAAGATTTGCCATCACTAAGGTAATGATTGATGTAAGAAACTTGGCTACCACAATAAGAACCTTTCTATTATTCAGAAGGATCCTAAGGTCATGTCCCCGAGAAATTTTCAATAGTGTGTGCCGTTCACATTCAGTTAGGGGACATTCAATGAGAATATGTCGTGGTGTTTTAAGCTCGCCACATTGACAGTTGTAGTTGCGTTCTTCGATGTTAAAAATAGGCGTTGAAGATGTCTTCCAAAATCGCCATGGCCCGTTCTGAATTGGACCAGTTTACACAGAATGGGTTTGTTCAGCGTTTTTATCAGCGAAGTTAGAGGATTTCTTACAGACTTACCGTACAGTTCATTGCCTATAATGGTCCTATAGTAGCTTCCACTTCTTTCCTGCCTAAACTTCAGGCTCCAATTTTTACGCTCGGTTTCCTTGACGTTCCTTTTGAGCATTGTAAGTGCTCTCCAGGCTGAATTCCTTTTCCTTTTCTTGACTTTCTTCCGTGGTGGGCAATCTTCTCAGTAGCTGTCTCTCGTCAGCTCCGGAGTTGTCGACATGGCAGAAAACATCATTGCTAGTATATCTTTCTGTGAAAGCTCTGGGCGCAGGTGGTGAATCGGACTGTTCGGGCTCGTCGTTCTAATGATTAGGATGGCATAAAGTTGAGCTAGTTCAGCCGGATGATGCTCTATTGGGAGAATTTCTGCGTTTTTGTGAAGGGAATAAATTAGTGTGGACCTGTAAGTACCCAGTACTTTGCGAAAAGCGTTATTTTGGACAGTCTGTAACTTTTTCTGACTTTCTTTGGTGTGTCTTGTGTATCAGATTGGAGAGCCATACTCGATAATAGGCAGTGCACAAGCTGAATACTATTGTTTCATCGTCTGACCTGTGATCCCCTTAGTAATACTTCCTAGCCTGCCAATATTTCCTACAGATGTATATATAGCTGAGTCACAGTGTTCGTAAAGCTCTAAACAACCTCATCAATATTTTCTGTTCTTCAATATGAAACCTGGTAAACCATCTAAATGTGTCTACACCTTAGCCTAGAAATTGTAAGCGCGGCAGAACTCCAACTCTAGTATGGGAAACAGTTTTATGCCACCTTGTGAATAAAGTGTTGTTGACCAGTGCTGAGTTAAGAGCGCTTTCAATACTATAAGGTTTTGGGTCAGGGAATTTCTAGGTTCCGGCATAGGAACATGCTAGAGGGAATTGGGTCAATAACATTCTAGAGGTTCTTGAATGTTTTGATAGCCGATATCCATCGGACATAAATAGAGGGTCTACCCTCTTTGAATAAAAAGAAGTGTTTTTAAATCGACAAAATATCTTATCAACTATACTATTGTTATTTCTGAAAGACTTTAACTATACCGCGAAGTTCTTTCCTCTGTGAAAGAAAACCTTTTTTACACTAAACTTTGATTGCAATGACAAATTCATGTTCAGGCATGTTATCAATAGAGTCAATTTGACCAGTGCAGAATCTAGAGCATTAGCCATAATATAAAGTTAATGCTTTAATTGACATTCTATGGATTTGACATTTTCGGCTTACGTCTGCTATGACTTGGAACGACTAAATAAAACCTCCTTCTGAGCCAATGTCAGTGAAAAACAATTGCGAAGTTTCTACGCTTCTGGAACAGTTTCAATAGATCAACGAAGTATCTTACCAACTATTCCAACTACATCTTATCATTAGGTCAAGTAAACTTATGTTCTCTTTTAAAGTTATCTCCACTGTGAACAATGAATTCTATCTACCATTGGTTCAACAATTATCAGGCGTATGTCAAAATAGCTTAACTTGTATAACGAGAAAGTACTATCCGGACCGCCCTGCCTATCGAGGTTTATTTGTGACAAGAACTACTCTGAGAAATGGTTCTCTTCTTGTATAGCCCAAAAGCCACTTCACATGAAAAGCCAAAAATAATATACGGGAGATTTGATTGTTGTAGTTAGGGGAGAGATTAATAGTGTAGAGATTTATGATGTATGTAATAAACTATACAAAAATGTAAACATTTATTTATGTACACACAAATATTGAGATAAACACACTGTCATGTGTGCATTATCCAACTAACCTATTGCTTGCGTCCAAAAAATACTAAAGATTTGCAACTTAGTGAAATTTAAGCTTAGGGCCACTCATTTTTAGAAACTAATTACCAGCGTTACCTATTCGGCACCGATTGGTAAAGTTGTCTTCACCATCATAACAAATGGAATACAGATTCTGCTCTATAATATTGGATTCAACTAAAGTGTTCAGGCCTTTTTAAAGCTAACCGTGTATCTGCTAAACAGCTCCGCAGAATCAAAAAGGTGTTACAAGGCGTTTAGCTTAAGGCTATCAAGTCACTACATTGTGTAGTATGCGTTACTACAAGATAGTACTAGGGATAGAGATCAACTAGAGCAGAATTGGAGCGTTAGCTATTGACTAATGGTAATCAACCGATACGAAGTTAGAGAATCAACTGCTCTATAAGTCGAAATAACCGGTTTAAGCATCCGTATTCACCATTATCATTTAGATAAATAAAGCTATCAACTCTCTCATAAGATAGTTTTGTGAAATCATTAATATAGTTTCTAGCAATAACAGTTCCCAACTCTTTTTTTATGTGCAATGAATTTAAGCACAAGTTCTCGTAGTGAATAAATTTTGTGTTAACTAATGTCAAACTGATCCCATAGATACCGCTTGAACCTTGGATGTCAATTAAAGCATCATTTTTGTATCTCTGATAACGCTGTTATTTCCCCACTCGTTAACACATATTTATTCACAATATCAAATTTTGAAAACTGCATTAGAGGAAAAATTCTTCAAGAAATCAATATATTTCCTAGGCGAAATATAAAGCCACCCTAACGTTAATTAATGCCTGTTCATATTTTTGTCTGATACACTAGTTCAAATTACTCATCTTGATTATGTAAAAGTATAAAAATAATACAAGAACTTTCCCTGAGTTTATAAAATGCCTCAAATCCAATGACAACTTGGTTCAACAATAATGCTAAGAATGTTATGTTAACCACTACCTTAACATAATAACCATAAATGGTCAAAGCAAGAGCGGATGAAAGATACCGTGTTGCGAACGAAGTTCTGTTAACCAGTGAGGGGTTTAATAGGTTATCAATCTTATAAAATTAAGTCATTTAAGTACTTGTCTTAGCCAACATCCCTTCATCTAAATAAAGCGTTTTCTACCCTTTTGGAATAGTTACTGTAATCTAACAGAATATCCTATCAATTACGATTACTATACTATTATGTCTGGAAGACTTTTAACTCTCTCCCGAAATTATCTCTTCTGCGAGCAACGAATTTCAAAAGGGTGGTGGGCTCTCCAAGAATTGTTATTGACGCTGAATTGAATCTCAAATAACACTACGCTAAAGTTTGGTAGACGCGTACTCCATGTAATGGAGGGCAACAAGGTTCTGTGAAGAAAATCGTGAGCTAGATTACAAAACAACTCTACACAGTTTTTAGACAGTCCATTTTTGAGCTCGCCGGTCTATATAAAGCGAAACTATCAAAGAAATCCCGGAGATACATTTGGTTCTACACTTGTGTAATTCCTTCACGAAAATGGTAAAATTCTTCCAATGAATGACGAGGTGAGAGCTTTTCTATCCGAATCGACAGAACGATGAGTCACAAATTCCGTCCAAAAAATGGGTACTCGATCCCTCGTAGAAACAAAGGCCATCACATTTGTCTCACCTTATCGAAGACTCTCGAGTTGACGAGAGATGGTTACGGAATAATGGCCCACCATGGAAAATGGTTAAGCAAAGAAATACAATGCGGCACGCAACGCTTAAGAAACCATGCCAGATAACTTGACGTAAGAATCGGACTCCAAAGTTTGGGCAGGAAACATGTGGAAGTTACCGCAAAACCATCGTAGGCACTTACCTATACCTTAAGACTATAAACAGCCCTTTAGCTCAGTTGTGGGGAAACAATCGACAGACATACTGAGGATTTTAAGTAATCGTATATAGTTAATTTGGGAATATTTTCAACGTCTAAACATTGAAAAGAGGGTCTACAACTGTAAGCGTGGCATGTTTGAAATATTACAGCTGTCATCGGACGTTCTTGCCTGAAAGTGGGCGGCACATACTGAAATATTCTCAGCAACTTAGACTTAAAAGTCCCTCTAAATACTGTTGAAGTTTATTGCTTACATAAAAAACAGCTTTAAGACGAAGTTGAAGTCTACAAAATATATCAAGATTGTTGATGATCGGTAATATATCTATTGCCATATAAAGATCATTTTTCGACAGAATATCCCTATATTTATATTCGACTGATAGCGGTTCAGTGGGGTCGTGCAGTTACTCCTAGCCTAAACAGGTGTAACTTGTTAATGTCAAACTGATATATCAATGTCAAACGAGCTATAAATGTTCAAAAAGATTGTTGACGTGCACAACTCCGCACTAGTCAACAGATCTTTGTTTAAAACAATTACCAGAAAAGGTTTCACTGCGGTGTGTTGAAATTCGTTGCCTACAGAAGATTTAATTTAGGGAAAGAGTTGAAGTCTACCAGAAATAATAGTATAGTTATTGTAATTGATAGGATATTTTGTTAGATAACAAAAACTATTTCAAGAGGGTAGAAGACGCTTTATTTATATTTAAGGGATATCGGCAATCAGAACATACTAGAATGTTTAGAAGATTCTAGTATATTTCTAAGCCGGGTCCTAGAAATTTCCAGACCCAAAACGTTATAAAATATTAAAAACGCTCTTAACTCAGCACTGGTCAACATAACTTCATTCAGAACACTTTCCCTTCTTGACAAGTCATCAATCAACCCGAACTTGTTGACCAGTCCTTAGAATATTGTTTTTCCAAGTGAGTCACCACATCTGCAACCATGCCTTGAGTAGAAATTGTTCTCAAAACAATTTTGTTTTCTTGAACATGCTCTCTCAAAAAATGATGTTGAATATCAATGCGCTTCGTGCGGCTATTATGAACTGGATTCTTGCTGAGATTGAAGCATCCATTATTTTGCTCAAATACAGTGGTAGGAGTTGTGCTGGAGAGGTTTATATCTGATAGCATATTGACTATCCACAAGAGTCTTTGGTATCTTTGCCAACAGCCATATACTCTGCTTTAGTACTCGACAAGCTCACAACACTGTGCTTCTTACTTCGCCAAAATATGGCTTTACTTGAAGCCTTCGCCACATGTCCACTAGTCGACCTGCGATCACTTTCGTCACCTACCCAATCGGCACCACAGTCTGCAACGATTTTAAGATTGTCGCACTGCTTGTATTCTAGACGAACGCCTGAGCGACCTTTCAGACAGCGAAGGACGTGTTTAGCTACCTTCCAGTGAGTTTCTTTTGTGCTTGAGACACATGGATAAAACGCTGACACTGTATATCTGGTCTGCTATAGTTTGCAGCGTACAACAGCTTCCCAATGAGACTGCAATACTTTGACTCGTCCACGATAGCGCCATCAGCTTTCAGCATATCTG
>JAJMAH010000076.1:72484-98054 GCA_030564925.1 Geotrichum aggregatum | reverse complement strand
CTTGGGGTTCCTCAGTGTCGCCACCGCAGTCGTCCATTTCTTCGACCTCTTCACCACCACCATTTTCTGCACTGTCACCCTCGTCAACCTCCAGCGCGGTATCAGGGGGATCAGGCTCGATGAGAATAGTTACTTCATCAGTAAAAACCTCAGGTCTTTCGACCATATCAATCTCGAATTCGGCGTCGCTCATTTTTTTAATAAAGAAAAAATGAATGAATGACTAAATAGCCGAATGCTTTTAGAACATCTTTGGTGCCATGAACTTTCTCATCGTTTATATCATTAAAACTGCAATAACAACAAAAAGCGCCAGTGGTTTAGCGGTAAAATTCGACTTTGCCATAGTCGAGCCCCCGGTTCGACTCCGGGCTGGCGCAATTCTTTTTGTTTACGGCTGTGCATCTTCTTCATACCTGCATAGGTGGGTGGTACTTGATATCATTTACTCTTGATTTAGTATGGAGATATGTTTTTACGATGGTGGGGTTTGATTTGGGAAGAAAAAAAAGTGTGTTTCAAACAAACTTGGATTTGATCGAAGGATATCAATATTGAAGTTACTCGATCTAAATGGAAAGTACGGATTTAGAGTGGATAATAATAGCTACAATTTATACTGGTTTGCAGATTGTCGAAGCGAAGCAAGCAAATTTAGGAATCAGAAAACGAGCTAGATGTAAATGGACAAACAAAACATTTAAAGATAGGAATAGGAAAAAGGGACATGACAAATAAAGAATAACTCGAAGAACTCGATGAATGAGAGGAAATGTATGTATGTATGGTCTGATAGGCATGATTATTTGTTGGCCAGGTGGGGAGGTAGCAGGAAGTTAGGAATGGAGTTTTTGATGTAGTAGATGTGGTTGCAGTTTCTACAAGTCATGGTTCCTTCAGTGATTTGTGTCTGAAGAGATTGTGTTAGTACGTGCACGCTTCAAAGGAATGTGAAGTAAAGAATAGAGAACAGACATACCTCGACAAGCAAATTGTGTAAATCTTTCAGGAGTTGTGCCGACTCTTCACTTTCGATGTTTTCGATTTCGGGTTTTGCCTGGGGAAGAGCAGAGTTACCGAGCTACAGAGCTAGTTAGTATTGGATCCTTTAACTTTTTCAGCCTGAGAAAGTCACACATACTTCTTCAGCAACCTTGACCAGTGCAGGCCAGTCCAGTCGAGGTAGAATGTTCACAATAAACTCCGGATCGAACTCAGTTTCTTGCACAATTAACGTGAGGTCGGAGTACTTGAGTGGGAATGAGTCGGTGGTTTTCGAGCACTCGCGAACGGCGCATTGAACAAAGTTGGTAGTCATGAACTTCATTGTTGTTTTGTGAATTTGCGTAGTTTGTGTGATATTCAAATTCAAGGTAACGTCGGTTAGCCAATGTCGTCAGTATTGCAGAGATCGCAGGTATCGTTGTCGGGTCTTCTGAAATCATGTGTGGAATAATTTTTCAGATTTGTATTTAAGTTAGGGCTTTTGACCACAGGGTAACATTGAAAGTAGGAAATATATAAAAAGCCAACGAGTCTTTTGCTTCACTTTTTTCTCAACATAGACACTAAATTTGTGAATATTGTTCATTTGTTCAAGGTAAGAAAAAACGGCTCCATGATTTGGAGACTTGTTAATAGCATTTCCTGCATCGTTTTAATGATGATAACATGTCTTTGGGTGACTGTTCAGTATGATTTTTTTCCAAAACCTCTAAGAAGCACTGATTAAACGATGCAGGAAAAAATTTAGCTATGACTACCTACCTAGTCATATAACGCTTTACACACGGTGTGCTAACTCTGAATTACAGGTATGACTGCAATCTATTTGGATCTCTGAGGGCTTAGGTCTTTGAAGCCACCACTGCGTGACCATGACCATGGTCCGTCCATATGATTATAAAATCTATATCTGTCAATCCCCTGATACGTTGGGCCACATCTTCAATTCAATTGAAGGGTTCCTTCGGATGACGATTCTCGTAGTACTCTCAGAAATGATGGAATCTTCTGCTGCTTCAAGCTTTGCATTCTAAGCACACTAGCTAACTGAACTTTAGTGCCATCTAGTCTTTATAATGAATCCATAACTAATAATTCCTATCAGGTCTCCAGATTCAAAAATTCAGTTAAGAGCATTTTAATTTTTTCTATCTTCCGGTTTATTTTTATTTTTGTGTGTTAAAAGTCATTTTTATTTATTCTCTCCCGCCATCTTTTATCCCATCCACAACCCATTCACTTTTGAACCATATTTTTAGTACCTACCACCACGTATGGAGGAACAATGAGGCAGGTCCCTGCAGCAAGAAACCACACGGTAGTCATTGTGCTACCGGATGGCCATCCAGCTGCTCAGGCCACAGTCGCATCTTCACAAGATCACCACCATCTAGGTCTTCATCCTCCGCCGCGCGATTCTGCAACAAACCCTTCGCATGCCTTTCCACCGCCCTCCTACTACGAAAATAATAGCAGCACGGACACCATTCCAGAAACAGAGCCCATGGCACGACCAAGCGCTTTCCCTCCTATAAATATAATCACTGCTGGCGCCCACAAGCAGACTCACGTATCATCACTGGGTTCGCACGGGTCATCTCACCTCCACCCCCCACAAAGTGATCCTCAACTACGTCGCACCGATGTAAGACTAGAAGACACCGTTGCAGATTTTAGCATCGCTGTAAACATATTGAGCTCGCCTATGCGAGAGAAGCGTCCGCTTTCACAAGACTCTCCAAACCGACGAATTCTTTCTACTAGAGTGAGGAGCACAAGCAGAACGGGATTAGAATCTCAGGAACTCTTTTCTTCTCCAACGACCGACAGAGAACCGCGGACAGTTATAAGTAGTTCTCCTGTTTCTTTGTCGTCTCCGCGCTATCTCGAGCAGCCAGCAAGCGTTGCTGCACCTATCAATCATGTTTCCTCTTCATCTTCAGGCTCGTCCCTTCCTGATTCTCCTGCTTCGCTTATCCATAATTCCCATCCGCTTTTTAGAATGCCAGCTGACGCTAGTGCTACACCCGCCATCTCATCCAGCCCCGTCAAAAAACGAAAATACGACCGTCCTGGCCTCTCTTACGCCAAACGCGCCAAACACACACCACTACAAAACTTTGCTGTGCAACTAGATACTGTGGTAATTCCGTCTTCTCCAGAAAAATCCGACCTGGAAGACATTTCGAGCTCGTCGACTAGCATGCGAGTGCCCCTGTCGCTTACCTCTCTCAACTCGCCTCATCCATCTGTCACTCACTTTGACTACCATCGCAACCTGGAGTCAACAACAGCTAGACTCCATCACAACCTTTCATTTCGTGAGGAGCCGATATCTGTTGACTCGAATGGAAAATTTCGCAACATTTCGTATGAATGTCATACTGACAGTGTGACATGTGATGAAAGCTTCTCTTCTGCAGAGCCTACTACCAGCAGCGAGCGGGCGACGAAAGATGGAATTACGGGCATCCTCGACGGTCAGCCTCAATATACGGCCGATCTTGCTGGTTTTGAAAACATCGCTGACTCGCTTAGATGCGTTACGCCCGATCCTATGGGCAGGGTTGATGCTATGGATTTAGATGAGGAAACTCCCAAGGCCAAGGTACTACTACATGCACAGGTTCAGGCGCAGACCACTACAACAAAACCCAAGGTCAATTCAACTGACACGCCATTGACGCCTACCCGCCATTTGCATGTGAATTCAGCTGTTTCTTCGAGATCAGCATTATCTAGATTTTCCCCAATAAGGCTGCTGGGTAACCGAAGAAAGCCTTTTACTGGTAGTCCTGACACTGGTGCTGGCGCTGGTGCTGACGCTGTTCACAATGAAAAGCTTCCAGAAAGGCGGCCCCAGTCCAGTTCATCTTTGTCTTCTTTACCTTCGTCGTCACCGCCATCAACGCCAAAACCAATGTCTAGATCTAGGGACAAAGACTCTGAATCATCGCATTCGTATTCGCGTTTGCAAACACAGACACAAACATCTAAGAGCCCTAGAAGCCCCAAAAGCCCTACATTTCGTGCCAAACTTTCAAGGCTAGCGCGTTTAGAATCAATCACAGAGTATCGCGATCGGCGGCATAAACGGCCTAGGTAAAGTCCCAGCTGACGGCCTTTCTGATGAGATGACGATGACGATGACGATGATGATGGGGTGTATATTTATTGATTCCTTTTTTTTTTCTTTGCATTCTTGTTCCTTGATCTTGTTTCTCGATTCTGGTTTTGATCTCGATTACGTTTGGTTTTTCCTCTTATTTTCAAAACATTGAAACAGAAAGTCACACATTTTGATCCAGTAGATCCATTGGTATACTGTTAGTTGATAATGATGGGATTTCATCGTTTTATCCGTTTTTTTTCCATCTTTATTCAGTTTCCTTTCATTAAGTTTCTTTTTCATCCTTTTTTTTATAGTATTTATTTCATTTCTCTCCTCTATCCATGTCGATAAATTTGCAGTTTACAATTTGCAATCGTTGGTCTTAGAAAAAAAACTGTATTCATTATTTATATCTTACTCTTGAGATCTCATCTCTAGTGAATCACGCAGTATGATCAATTTAACCAGTCGTACACGTGCCATCCATACCACATACTGTAGTAACCGTCTAAGTCATGTCAAAGCCGAACAAGTTAAATTTAGAACTCACATATGAGACTTTAGAGGCTCTTTGAATAGTACTAGTCTTAACAGCCAGCATGGGCATCCCTTTTTTGTTTTTTTCCCCCCTCGTCGTGAACATAATTCGATATCAAACTCGATATCAATTTGATTAGATTGTCCATATAAAGTATAACTAAACTTGCAGATTACTGTTTCCTTTTCTCTATCATTCCGTTTATAATCCCTCACATGCTATTGAAGCCCTCTTGAATACCTTGGTATAATGCATCTCTTGCACAGATCATGAACTTCGTAACTTTCCATTCTAGCCATCTGTGCTATTCCTTTTTGATTCGTTCCATTCGTTCCGTTCCCTCTATTCGTTTTCAAAAGCAATAGATTGTTCTACTGTCCTCTCCAAGATCTTCTCCTCGTCATTCGTCAAGAACATTGAAACGTGCAAAAGTAAGCAGCTTTTCTTCGCGTTCCTATCACTATTCACCACTCTCCATATCCACTCTTAGATCCCTAGCACGCCAAAAGACAACCCAGCAAAAAACGTAGCAATGGAACCAATCCCTAAATATACGATGAACTTGGTTACAACTTCAACATCATACCTGACTCTTGGTGGTAGAATCGTGGCCATGAGTTCTTCGTCAGCTGCTTGTTGCGTGTGTTTACAGCTCGTGTGATCTCTCTCATCAGCTGTGTGAATCTTTTCAAAGCTAGCTTCGCCAGGCGCATTACCTGACTCAAAAGCCTCTAGAGAAGAAGAAAACCCACTAACGCTGTAGGAAACAGCAGCAGACTGTTTTTCGTTACTGTCAAATCCAGATCCAGATTCAGATTCCGAACCAGCAACACCTTGGCGATGAGTCAAAGCAGCAGCCTGCTCTTGTTTTTCCTTTTGATACTCGCGGTAAGCAATGCTTTCGTAAACATCTGCAGGAGACTGCGGTCCTACAGAGTCGGATCTCGCGCGGCCAGCCTTAGTAAATAAAGACTTGATGTTTTGGGGCTCAAAAAGCGTTGTATCAGGTATAGAAGGGGGAATGTCTCCATACTGCGAGGCTGGGGTGAAGAAGCGGCGAGGCATAGACAATCCAACTTTTTCAACATAGCGATATATGGGAGGAAGCGTTTCAAGAAGAGTTCGTTTCATTAGAGGCCTCCAGAGGGAAATCAACACACTTCCAATTAGAAACCGGAATATTATACCCGTTACACCGCTATCAGCAAATGAAAAAGGAATGGAGTACTTGACGGCTGGAAAGTTAGAGTACGTCGTTGTAACGTACAACCATTCACCAATTGTGGTTCCTGCAATCACGCCTAGAAAAGCAACACCATCATCAAAACAGGGGCAATCATCAACAGGTTCGGGGTGTATTCTAATTAAGGCCAATGCAATAGGAACTGCCCATAAGATTTGGTAGGAAGATGAAGACAAGATAATGGCATCCATGGCACCACCATAGAGAAACAGCACCCACCACAAAATACCGCCAATAAGCAGGCCACCAACGACATCAAGAAACCCATGCATTCCACAGTAAAGTCTTCCAAGTACAAGAGAAAAAAAGTAAGCAATGTTCAAAGCGTGATATAAGTAGTAGGTGTTGCTTGATTCGAATTCGTCTTTCGAGTCGTAAATCCATTGAGCCGCAATCAGGGACACCGAAATGGCGTTTGCAGCATGAGTAGATGGAAAGCCATATTCTAGTGCAGCACTTCCTGACATGGTGAGGCGATGCAGCGGAGGCGACAGAGGCCGAGGAAGACAAAGCAAATCCTTTACCACGTTTGTAAAGTATACCCCGAAAGCAAGGCAGAATATCAAGCTGCGCCCCAACTGCGAGTGGCCATACCAAAAAGACATTGGCAGGATAATTACATAGAACGTGTGGGTGCCCAAGTTGGCTGTGAGCACAAAAAACACGTCCAGAAACGGGCTTCGGCACCGTTGTTGGATTCGGGCAAGAATGGGTGTTTCCCATCGGACAATAGGCAGTATCGCATTTCGCCAGCTGTAGCGCAAGGGGCCCATCTTGGACTTGTAGTGATCTAAAGGTTTGTTGCCGGCATCGCGGCCTTTGCTGAATGGCTTTACATAACTTGCAATGAGGGAATGCAGAGAGGCCGAACGAGATGCTGACAATGGCCTCGAGGTCGAAGAAATTTCTTCATTGGGTAGCGGCGTGGCTGGGATGGAAGATGCGACCGACGGGGGATTGGGCGACACCTCATCCATTATCGAAGGGGACGTTACTGACGGTATTGCGAGTGAGCTTGTGGTGATGAAGATAGTAGCGAGACACGTTCAAAATCTACTTAAGGTCTGCTCGAGGTCCACTCGTAGTTTACGTGAGGTCAATAGTTGACGTCTTATCAAGTGAATATCCACACAGAATCCAAGAGTCGAGGACAGGTGTTGTTTTGAAGGGGGCCTTTGCGGTCTAGATCGGATAAAGCAGACTATGTATTTAGCAGGGGTGAGCGAGAGAATAAGGCCGCCGTTGTAACAAAACTTGGCCAAAACTAGATCAAAGTGTAACAAAAGGAGGATTTGGATGCGTGGCCGATGGAGGGAGTAAAGAGTGAAGATAGTATTAACAAAAAGAGGAATATTCAGAATAGATCTGAATATTTTGATTTATTGGCCAATAGAAATGTGCAAAAAATGAAATATATTATTTTTTCTACTAGGATGCCACTTGCGCTCTGCTCAATGAGGCATGGCTCATTCTAGTTGCGCATAATGAGTAAGGTCTCAGCAGATCGTATTTGCGTGTAAAGCCTTTTGTTATGGAGCCGAAGAGTCGTAGACGTGAAACCTATGTCTGGCCGTAGACAATGCTGAGCTGGGGAAACCATCCCACAACGCAGTAAAACATGTGCTGTTCTTTTATTTAGGCCATGTTTTGTGGGCCATCTACCAAAAAACCGGTCTTAAATCAATCGACCGGCATTCCGACGAGTGCCGACAAACAACCCAAGATATTTGTTGTCGGTGTCTCGGCTATTTTGTGATTGCACATGCACCAGCAGTAAAGCGCAGTTGTCCAGTGATACGGCGTCAAACAGGAGCACCCCAACATGGCGCTTTGCACCAAGATAGCAGCCATTCCTCAGGCCTGACATTGCGTTTCTTTCGAATTCGAATTCTTTACAAAACTCTATTACTTGAATTACACACATACTACAAACATACTAGATAATCTATGAACTTGAACGTTCCTGTTTCTTGTAATCGATGAATCTGGCTAGGTTGAGTACACACTCATCACCTCGGGCTCTTAGTAGAAAGTCCTTGACACGATCGACCCGCTTAAAATATTTGCGCAGAGGAGTAAGGTTGGAATTGAGTTTAGCGTTCAGGCCACCCTCGACAAACACAGCCTGGTCGTACTCGTAACTTTTGTCCCCAAAGACCTCGAAAATAGCATAAACAATGTCGATAATGACTTTTGGGCTCAGAAGAGGAGAGGCTTCCTTCGCCGGCTTAGTAGGCGCAATGGCCAATGCATCAAAGTAAAATTTAGCAACAAGGGTTGTAATGTTTGTTTTACTAGGAGCTTTAGCGAGCTGGGCGAGAAGGCCAACGACCTTTACACAGTACTCGGAGCATTCTTCAAAAGGATACAGCGATGCGAGATTCGTTGTTTGTGCAATTAGATAATTAACGGCCTCTTCAGAAATAGGAACTTCCCCCTTGAAAGTGGATGCAACGGCCCATAAGACACCAATTGCAGAATTTTGTACCTCTATCTCTGTATATGGAGATTGACTACTGGCGGTAACGTTGGGCAAAATGTTGGTCCAAAGTTCCTGGGCATTCGACTTCCACAAAGCAGAACATGACGCCTTAGTGTGAAGCGACCATGAAATATTGTTGAGGGCAGCCATGGCGCGCGACTGGAACTCGGGAAGAGAAAGCAATTCAGTTATAATAGGCAGAGACTCGGACTGCAGGCATTTCAAAACGTCGTCCATATTTTCATCGATATCGCTGTCCTCGCCCTCAAACACGCTGGCATCCATGCTTTCGTTATCGTGCGACTCAACCGCCTTACGGATGTAAAGAGCTTCGTCATCGTTGTCAATCAGCATGGCTTCGTCCTCCTCACTGATCTCGTCCTCGACAGGCTCTTCGGGTTCTGCGAATTCTGTCGGGTCGACTGTAATTGTCTCCGCAAGAGCTGTAATGATTTCAATACCAACCTGCACAGATTCTATCAGCGAACGGGCCTGTATAGTTTTCAGAAATTGCTTGTTGACTTCTGCTATAGAAGCATCGCTGGAAAGTGGTTCCATGTCCTTGCGGGCTTGTTGGATGTCAATGCTTTTGATAACTGCTATTAATGATTTTTGTATTTCTAATAGAATAGTGTTGGTTGATGTGTTGTCGTTAGGGTCGTTATTAGAGTCGTTATTTCGGGGTTTCCTGCTCAGTTGATGTAACAGAATGTTGTACTTGAGGCCATTCACATAAACCAATGATGGTGAAGGATAGTACTTTCTACCCGCAAGAAACTCATTGAGTATGTCTTCAAACGGATACGCAGCGACGGATAAAATGAATTCAGCATTGTCTTCGGAAAGCGTGTATAAAACCTCGCAAGCAGCGGTAAATAAGGCGGGGGAAATTGCTATGTTGGAGTTTGTAGCTACCGTGGATCTGGCATATTCAATTACTGAAAGCAGAAATTGACCCAATCCAGGGATAAGTCGTTTTGAAACTGCACTGAAAATCTCTTCACTAGATCCAGCCAAAGATGAAATCAGACCTAGAATATTTTCTGTGAATTCGAAAACCGTTGTGATCTGCTGCTTTGTGAACTTCGTAGTGTTCGAAGCTTCTCCTTCAGCAAGGCTGGAAATTTCTGCAAAGACCTTGGAGCTCTTGTTGAGACTCTCCTCAATAGCTGCAAGGATATTCTGTCGCCATAGAAAAACTGCCACATCGTAGCCCTCTTCAATGCACAGGTTTCGCAGGAGACCGTATGCTTCAGACACAAATTCTTCGTTGTCATCTTTGATTGATGATTCCAGGACTACTTTCAACAGTTTCTCCTTCAGTAAAAGTGTTCTCAGCTTAGGGTCTTCGCTCATGACGTTGATAGCGGAAATAGCCATAGACCTATCTGTCAATTCTGATGCAACTAGCTTTTCCATCACGGGAACGATTTTTTGAACTCTGATCTTTTCGTCTTGCTCATTACCGTGAGCACCTTTGTAGTCAGGGCCCTTGGCACGAGCCTTGGAGGCTCTGCTCTTCTTCTTTGCTTTCGCCATATGTGCTGTATGTGTAATACTCACTCTTAATCAGTATGTTGAAAGGAGAACCTCCCAAGGGAATAAAACTTTTCTCCCAATGAAATTTTTTTTGGCGGTATTTTGGGGTCCCTAGGTATTTCGTAGCACTAGGTATGATTGGCCTAGAATAGGGAAAAAATGAATTGAAGATTCCTCCATCACCTCCATCAGATCAAACCTTGTCAACCAGATCACCCTGGAATCCTTAACATGTTGCTGTCACTCACTTCTAAGACCTTCGGCCCAACTTTGCTTCGACCCACCACAAGCCATTTGGTGTCTCTTTTGCGATACTCCTCGACTCAGTCATCTGCTACTACACAACCACCTGCTGCCGCTCCCAGTAAACCCACTTTTGTTTCGATAGCTCCTGCCGGTACCAAACTCAAAGGACTGAATATTCTTAAGGGCCAGGATCCTATTGTCGCTCTTCCCGACGAGGAATATCCCGCCTGGTTGTGGCAAGTGCTGGACAAAGATGCGCAACGGAAAAAACTTGAAGCCGACCCCATGAAAGCCGCTCAAAAAGCGCGACGCAACGCGAACCGCAAGAAGATCAAGGATAACAACTTCCTTACTGCAATGTCAAAGTAGAAGGTTTAGCATTTGGTTTGTGTTTTTCGTTTGTTGTAAATAGTATCAAGAACCATCATTATGTACATTGCCCTGCTTCGAGCTATTTTTTCATCTATGTAGACGGTGTGGACGCCGTAGGCTGTGTGGGTTCCTGAGCAGAAGCTTGGAGCAGATCTGGATTAGCATCGGTAGCATCTGGCCCATACAGAGCTTCTTCTTCAGCCTTTAGGCGCTTTTCCATGTTAGGATCTAAATGGCCATCCTCTCTCAGTTGTTCACTACCCGAAGTTAGCTACGCATGGCAGTCGTCCCTAAACTAGACGTACATGATCATGGGCTTGAAAAAACTGTATCCAGTAAGCACTCCAGCAATTGCCGCAGCAAATGGAATCGATTTGATCGCTGCGTTGCTCATAGTCTTGCGGTTTGGAGGGAGAAAAAGAGAATTGGAATTCAATTTTGATTCAATTTCGCGATCGCATATATCTGCTTACCTCATCTAGCATTTGAACTCGAACGCAAATTGATAAACCTTCATCGTCTGAATGCTTTTTACAGACAAGAGCCAGTATTGTTTTAATCTTCTAATATTTCCATATCCTTTATTACGACCCCGAACGGCATACCATAATGACAACAGCAGTAGCGGCCCTGAATATTCCGGTGCAAAACTCGAAATGCGACGACGGTTACGATCGCTTTGTGCAATCGCCCACATCAATTTCGGCCTCGCCACCCTGGACTCTGGTGGAAAGGCCCGATAACTCGAGCTTAAGTTGTTCTGGCTCGCCCGAACCCCAGAGTCTACCCAAATCTCCGTCTTCATACGTTATGGTGTCTGTAGATGCCCCAGAGCCCTCTGCGCAATCGTCGACACAACGGGGCACCTTATCACCACCTAACGGTCGAATGGTGCAGTTACTCTTTTCAAAATCAAAGGTCTTCGTTCATCCTACGTCCTCCTCAAAAGATAACATACCTGGGTTCTTAGCATTAGTGCGGCCAGAGGGTGCATGTGATCTTGACATTCTTCTAGCTTGGGTGCCAGAATCAATAATACAGGCTGAAGACTATAATTCTTACGTCAAAGTTGACATGGACACGGAATCCAGTATCCTATATTCCAGTACAACAGAAATCTACGTATCACGCCCAGCATCATCTATGTCCGACTCGTCCTACGCATTTTCCATTCCACTCCGCAAATTGTACTCTCTTCAAATAAAGTCTCCATCTCTTGGTTGGTGGTGGGGTTCCATTATAATCCATACCAGGACAGAGGAAACGCTCCCTGCCTTATTTTTTCACGATGCAGAATCAGAGAGCACAGTTTTGCTTCAGAAAGAACACTCTAGAGAGAACGACTCTCACAAAATTACAAGCTGGCTCAATACGTCTAACTCTAATTTTGCGAGCGGCAACACTTTCTGGGGTGGAGGCCAGTTTTTGAAGCTATTGGAAATGTTTTCCAACATTGAGCAGTCAGCAATGGACTCCAATGTTCTTTTAGTGAATCCAGGGCCTGAAGATCGCATTTACGAAGGACTACACAATTCGTTGGAAAAAGAGGACACGCTCTCTAAAGCTCTTGTTAATGCGAAATGGACCATACTAGAAAAAATGGCATCTTTGACCCACCTGTCTATCAAAGCTTCTCAAGGAGTTTTAGACAACGCTCCGACGTCTCTTCGCAAGCTGCTGAACCAACCGGAGGTTCAAAAAATTGGTAATGATTTTGGGGCTGCACGGTATTACCTTGCTAAATGGGCAGTGGGTATTGCGGAAGAAGCAGAGCGATCGCATACACGACGAATTATATGGAATGACGGTTACCAAGACTTCCTGAGCAACTACATGGCCTCCGTTGGTTGTGGATTCGAGTCTGAGTTGTTGACCGTGGATTTCGATGTGGAGCGCCGTAATGAAATTGGGGCGGCTGAATGGGCTGGCTTTTTCAACAAAACCGGGGTGTTATCAAACTTCAGCATAGACAAAGTGAAGGAACTTATTTTTCATGGTGGGGTCGCCCCATGTATCAGAGCTGAGGCATGGCTTTTTTTGCTGGGCGTTTACCCTTGGGATTCATCGGCAGAAGAACGACGCACTATATTATCCCAAAAGCGTGACGAGTACTACAGACTAAAAGACCAGTGGTGGCACGATAAAACCCGCCAGAAAACTGATGAGTTCTGGAAGGACCAAAAGTGTCGTATTGAAAAAGACGTTTATCGCACTGACCGCCATATCCCTCTCTTCGAGGAATCTAACACGCCACATCCAGATGGGCCAAAATCTCGCTTTGCTGATGTAGGTACTAACCGACACCTGGAACAAATGAAGGAAATGCTGATCACTTACAATGAGTTCAACGTCAACCTGGGTTACGTTCAGGGCATGTCGGACATGCTTTCTCCTTTGTACGTCACATTTCAAGACGACGCGATTGCGTTCTGTGCATTTTGCCAATTCATGACTCGAATGGAGCGGAATTTTTTGAGAGATCAAAGTGGGATGCGGCAACAGCTACTTACAATGGACCAACTGATACAGCTTATGGACCCTGAGTTATACGAGCATCTCGCTCGTGCTGATAGTACCAACTTTTTCTTTTTTTTCCGCATGTTACTTGTATGGTACAAGCGAGAGTTTGAGTGGGACAATGTGTTGCGGCTCTGGGAAGTACTATGGACAGATCATCTTTCAAGTCAGTTTGTGCTTTTTATTGCGCTTGCGCTTCTCGACAAGCATCGGTCTGTAATACTTAGCCGATTACATCAGTTTGACGAAATTCTCAAGTACATGAACGATTTGGCCATGACTATTGATCTCGAGGACATTCTAGTACGTGCAGAGGTACTGTTTAGGAAATTCAAGCGCACGGTCGAAATGATTGATCGCCGTGAGGCGGAACGCCTACTGAGTTGTAGCGGTGATAGCGAGGATTTGAAAAATGGAATCACGCCGTCGACGGTCTCAAGTGAGCTACGTCAATTGCTATCTAGAGATGTTGTTATTGAAAAAGAAGAGGAGAGGCCTCCGAATGTTGGTGGAGGGTGATGATTATGAGGATGTTGAGTAGCCAGTAGAAGTAGGGATCTAACGAATGAAGTGAACTAATGAGAAACGAGTCTTGGAAGAAAGAGATAAATAAACCTGCCCTATAAAAGACGAAAATGCTTGTAGTCCGCAGGTTTCAGTGAAAAGACGAGGCCAGATACAACATGGAAACGTGCCAAAGACCATCACCTGAGTGCATGAGGCCGCTCAAATAACCTCAAATCTTGATCCCTGGCCTGTACGCTGATGAAGAATATAGACCCTGTTGTCAACCAGCCAAGCGGCAAGGCTGTGAGCGAAGCGCACAAATGGACTTCTGCTAAAGTCTGTACAGCATAGCTTGATCAGAATTTTACTATCTACAACATCTTGACTACATATGCTCGAGCGTCGTTGAATTGGGAAATACCAATAAAAATAACACTGATAGAAGCCTTGTTGTTTGATGTATAGAAGGAATAATTGAAAGGATCCATTTCGTTGTTTTTGTCAAGTGTTTCACAAACCTAAAACCTCCACCCGTTGAGACTTTTCAGCCGCGCACTTACGTGTTCCAGCCTCTGTATACGCATATGTGTAACTGTAACCAGGATTATTGGCCTAACACAAAACACAAAAGATCTTGTTCTCTCACTAAATATCAAGTATGCCTATGAAACCCACGTTGAGATCAGTTTATTCTCAATCTTAAATAATCAATAAAGACAAATAACGACAAGTAAATTTAGAAGTCGGTGGCTGATATTCAGATGGTCGGCAGTTTCTCTGGCAGTCTACTGTTTCATGGGCGTTGGCTGTTGCAATCCATCATCGCTCTTCAGGCCCTCTTTGTCAATATATATACCAAAGGCCTGGGCCCTCAATTGCGCTTCCCTCCTTCCAATTCAGCATCAGCATTAGCATTAGCATCAGCAATCTAACAGAGACACTTAGAGCAATACCACAGCCAGATCAACATGGCCGTTCTTCATTATGCCCAAGCTCCTCGAGCAGTTATGATCGCCCTGGTGACAACCTCCATTTTCCTTTTATCGTTTGTCATGGTAGGCTGTATGCACAATTCAAGTGCTTTCACAACGGTCTATCTTGTTAGCTACAGGTACAACACAGATAGTCCCTTTTACGGGTATATCCAAGAGTACTTCAATGGCTCCAATTCAAGCACAACCCTCACTTCAAGTGAAATTAACGAGTCCACAATCACTGTCCGCACAGGTCTCATGGGCATCTGCACAACTCTTGGGGGCGATATTAGGTGTGCAAACCAGAATGTGGGCACTCTTAACCGATCCGAGCTTCACACCGTCGCTAATTTCACAATATTTGAGGGCAAAGCCGACAAAGAACTCGGCAGCATCAATCTCTTGGACCTTGCCGTTAATTTCTCCAGCAAAGACAAATACGGTCTTCTCATGGCAACCCTCATCTGCCTGGGAGCGTCCATTAGCTCGCTTGTCTTTGTTGCTCTATTCCCAGTGCCGCCTTTTAACTGGCGTAATTGGAGTGGGTATCTATTCCTGTTGCTTGCGCTCATGTTTAGTCTGGTCAGCTGCTTGACCATTCATACTGCTTCGCGGACTGCACAGTCCATGGTGAAAAACTCAAGCCTGGGACTGGCAGTGGTCACCATCTGCGCCAAAACGGCAGCCATGTACTGGACAGCATTTGCTTTCATTCTAATTGCAAGTGGTTTAATAGTGATTGTTCACCGACGCCTAGAGGACGAGTATATCCTTGAGCAGGAGAAGAAGAAGCTCCGGGTTTAGTATACAGTAGGCCCGTATCAGCATAGCAGTATACTAGCATAAATGATTTTTAGAGACATAGCTTAGCAACATAATTTAACATGATGAAATTGTGAAATCTCTCGCATGGAGCATGGACTATACACCATGGAAGACACAGTTGGGCGCAGCGTTGGGACCGAACTTTCGAGATTTTACGTGGCAGCAAAATCAAACGTCACAATATCCCAAACCCGCTTCGTCTTCTTCACCTTCGAGCGTTCCCTTCCCCAGAATCCTTTTTTATCAAGTGTTCGTTAGCTACTCAGTAGTTCCGATGCTCTTTCCCTATTGAAACCTACTTTACGAAGCATACAACAGCTATCGCGTGGATTGATCACAATACAACGCCACCATGAGATTCTTCGCATATTGTCTTGTAAGTAATACCTATCGCTATCGTCACCTTCTCTATAGGCAGATGCTAACAAGGATTCCAGACAACCTGTGCCCTTACGGGGCTCGTAATTCTGCTAGCCCTGCTAGGCCGCCCAAACTTTTACTCGGCAGCAATTGCAATATATCAAAACAGTGCTTGCCTCATAATCATTGTCAACATGCTTTTGATTCTGACGCTACTCATGGGAAAAGGCCTTCAACTACTGTTCTTTGGCCAACTCCGAGCCCTTGAGCTTGAACATCTCTACGAGCGTGCATTCTATGCTTTAACCGAGAGTCTCCTTGTCCTGTCGGTCTTCAAAGACGAGTTGAGAATACAGTTTTCGCTTTTTTTCAGCATATTGCTGTTTTTACGGGTATTTCACTGGATCATAAGTGATCGTGTAGACCTCATTTTCCAAACCGCGCAACCGGCAAACTGGTTGACCCACGCCAGGCTCACTGCCGCAATAATAGTTTTCGATGCTATTGACATCTGCCTGATAAGATACTGTGTCATGCACATACTTTCGAATGGAACCGGAACTTTGGTACTATTTGCTTTCGAATTCGTTCTATTAAACAACAGTATGATGTTGGCTGCTGGCCGGTATATCTTGAATCTTGTCGAAGCATTTTATCTGCACCTACATCAAGACGAAGACAGTTGGGAAGCCAAATCGTTTTGGATGTTTGTAGTCGAGGCTTCTTGTGACTCTACGAGACTGATCACTTATGTTGCCTTCTTTTTCGTCATTCTCAAGCCTTATGGCCTTCCTCCACTCCACATCCTTCGTGATGTTTACGTTACCATCATGTCACTTTTTACTAAAATCCACGACTTCATCAAAGCTCGTCGCGCTCAAGCTGCTATGGACCAAGAGATCCTGGATGCCTCTGAAGACGATTTGAGCAGGGACAACGTTTGCATCATTTGCAGGGAGGAAATGAGTATAGGAAACCACGCGTCGCACCGCAGCGTACCAAAAAAGCTACCTTGTCGTCATGTCATTCACTATGGGTGCCTTAAAAGCTGGCTTGAGCGCTCTCAACGATGTCCTACTTGTAGGCGAGCCGTTCTTACGGGCGATACTGGCAACATCAACGAAGCCAATGCAGGCCAGCCGAACGTTATAGAACGAAACGACAATAATGACCAGCCTGCTGACAATGAAGTTCCCCCTCAAGATCCTCAAGAACCTCTTTTCTTTCAGCCAGCGCCTAGAGATGCTGGTGAAGCTGTTTTTCCTGAAGGTTTATTTCAATTCAACCTTAACAACAACCAAAACCCCATACAGCCCGAAAATCACGCTCCGACCGCACCAAGGCTGGCTGGACCACACTCTGGAATCGGTGGCCCTGGCACAGAGGACATGATTTTACAACGCCACGTCGAATTCCCAACGGGCCTACAGCTACCTAAAGGATGGGGAGTTCTTAGTGCAAAAGATGTTGGGGGTATTCGGCAAGTCCAAACCACACCGGGACAATGGGCAGTTGTTTTGCCTGCACCTGTACCTACTGCGCCTGTTGTGCCTTTAGCGGCTCCAGCAGCTCTTAGATTTGCTGGCACAGAAGATACATATGTGCTTCGCAGCAGCAGCAGCAGCAGCAACAACAACAACAACCACAATGTCAGCGGTACTAGCTTAAACGACAATGGCGATGGCAATGTCGATTGATTTATATCATTATACATGGTAGCTTAAGCATGCAGGCTTGCTGCTCAAAAATTGTTCTGTATCTTGTTTGTGTTTCTTTCTGTAAAACTGGTTTTTTTTTATTTTATCTTTTTTGAACTCAATTTTATGATTTTCATCCATTGCATTATCTGTTTACCACAGCATGGTATTGTTTTGGTTTGTGCCATGTGAACAGAGAAGAAACTATATACATGTGTTTGTACTGTAAAGCTAATATACTTGAGCTTAGAAAAATGGACATATAACTCTTTAGCGCAGTATTTTCATACTATTCGGATCCCGTGTATCATCACGATATGCATCAAGTGCAAAATTTGTACTGAAAAAAACTGAAAAAAACTGAAAAAAATCGAAAAAAATCGAAAAAAATTGAAAAAAATTGAAAAAAATAAAAAATAAAAAATAAAGAATAAAGAATGAACTATTGAGTTATGTACAATGCTAAGGTTTGATAATTTTCAAACAACTCGAGCTCTCAGATTTTTTAGAATTTTTGTTCAAATCTTCTTTTTTTTTAAGATCCAACTCAGACTAATAACTCTCAAAGACAGTGTTTTTATAATCCAACATGGCATGCCAGACGAGTCTAAAACAACGTACTATCTTTATCAAAAAGAGTATATGCAGGCTGAAGTGTTCTCTTCAGACCCGGTTGTCTATTAACAATAACAGCAGTTGTAGTAGTATTAGATTTGCTGGGTTGAGGATGCCCAAATCGCACATCATCGACTTCTCCATTTTCAATATACTCGTCAATTAGATCCATCTCAAAATTGAGAATGTTTTCGGGAAATATTCCGCCTCTTCGGCGACACTCGTCGAAAGCTTGGCGCGCTTTTTTCATGTAGCGGCGGCAGGTGTCAAAATTGCCTACTAATTCTTTTGGTTCAGTACGTTGATACTGTTGCAAATGCTGTTGCTGTTGCAAATGCTGGTGCTGATGCTGATGATGATGTGGATTTAGATGATTCGTTTCTTTCTTGGATCGATGCTTAGGTTCTGGTTTTGATTTTGCTTTTGATTTCGCATTGGTATTGGTTTTCGTTCTCGTTTTCGTTCTTGCTGTCGCTGTTGTTTGTGTTTCGGTTTTTGAAGATGGTTCCGGTGGTGATATTAATTCGGGCTCCAGCTCTAGCTCCGGCTCAAGCTCTGGCTCGTAATCTGCATGGCGAGGCTGTTCAGCTCGCGCTAGCTGAATATATGCCACCCCCATATAAAAGTAGTATACAGGGTTCTCGCTATACGTAGACTCCAAAAGCAGCTCATCCAACCTTTCTAGCGCAGATTTCGGATTGTTGAATCGAAGCTTTGTCATGATTAAAGACGGAAGCAGATCCTTGGCTCGCGGCATGTCTTTCCACGTAGAAGGCGGAACGGCATTTGCAGAGGGGAACGAAACTATAAGCCATTCTAGAAACTCTTCATCTTGAGCGCGTGTTAGCCCCCTTCCTCCTCCTTGGCTTTGGCTAAATTGAGATGGTGGTGGATTATTGAGGTTCTCGTTAGCTCCCCCTTCTTGCTGTTGCTGCTGTTCTCGTCTCCATACCAAAAGCTCAAGGCCTATTGTCCACGTAACCCGGATATCAGTATGAGGCATTCGAATCAACAACGGATATGCTCGAGACAGTAATCCTTTATCACCGCTCAACATGCTAGTCGTGACAAGCGTGGACATGATATCACTCAACCTCTTGTTTGTGCCCATGTCTCTTTTCGCCGTTAGCCCGTGCTCTCCTAGCCCGGTAGCAAACTCACTCGCATGCGCATACCGCACTGTAACTCCTGTTTCCGTGTCCATGTTCTTGTTTAGCAGCCGTTGTGCTTGTTTGCTCAAGCCAGACGTCAGCAAGCGGATTCGATTCGAATCTCTCGTAACGATCCCCACTTGGGCTTTCGCTGGGTATCGCTCTTGGCCCGACAGCTCTATATCCCAGTCTCTTAAGTATCCATCACGTTTTGTCGTTGAGGTTTGCAAATTGAATTTATTGAGGCGCGGTTCAACAACCCCAAGCCCTCTTCGTGCCGCTTTAGTACCTTTCATGCGAAACTCGAAAACACCACGCTCGTTATCATCCACAATATCCATGACTTCCTCGTCTGGCTCTTGGCTGTCCGGCTCTCCAAAGTAATGTACCAGCCTTCGCGGAAAATGTAGAACTTTAGCGTCTATATCGTAAATCACACCTGTAAAAAGGCCTTTAAACGTGAGGCCTGGAATGGTGTTCCGGGTTCTTTTTTTAGCTAGTGGATCCTCTATAGTCTTTCTGGCATCCTGCTCTGCCTTGATTCTGTACTGCCTGTTTGTCCACTCCGCAATATATGACTCGCTGGCTTCAAACCTTTCGGGGTACGTTGAACCGGTGTCCGCAGGTGTACTCTGCATCAGTTTGACTATAGTGGTGCTGTTGCCTCCTTCTTGCTCTTCGATCTCATCATCAACGATTGCCTCTTGTTTGCGCTTGCGTTTTCGTTTAGGCTCCTCTTCCTGTTCATAATTGGCCTGAAGACTCCCCATGGCTTCAAGTTTGACGCGGACACCATGGCCACCGGCACCAGCGCCAGTGTCCCTTTGTGCCCGCGCCCTTGCAACCACAAACTGCCCGCTATATTCATATTGTAGGTCATCCACAATCGCGTTGAGTCGGTTTTTTCGTTTCTGTTTCCACTTCAATATCTCTCGCCGCTCCTCGTGCACGAACCGCTCTCTTAACATGACTTCTGGCCGGTAGCCATTTTGCATGAATGACGGCTTCGCGTACGACTCCATTGTGAAATATGTAGCTCTCGCTTGGAATACCCAAGGGTGGTTTATCTGGATCAATAAGTCGGTTAGAGCAAGGAAAAAAATTAAAAATCAAGAAAAGCTGAATTTTACAGGCAAAATAAACTCCCAACTCCTCCGAGCGCTAACAGTGACCGACGAACAATGAACACTGAACCACAATGGTTAACTTACACAATAGTATTGCAGTAGGCAGGTAGGGAACTTGGACAAAAAAAAAGGTGTCAGATAAAAAAGATCTGAGCTTCCTTGCCAGGGGTCGAACCTGGAATCTTTCGCTGTGACCAATCTGCGTTTCCGAAGAAATCGTAGGCGAACGCCTTGCCATTGGGCCACAAGGAACAGCTTGTTGAAAAAGGATACTTGGTTGCATTCTTTAAATTTTTCTCTATATTTTTGCATATTACAGCGCTTGGAAAAATCTAGTTGATTACACAGTAGTAGTAGGTCTATAGGCATAGTCATAATAATTTGAACAAAATAAATGAAATCTAACAAATGTTTGAGTTGTATCAATAATTTTAATAACATCAAAAAAAATAGTGTCGCTATGCAAATTCTTCTTCAGAAAGTTGTTGACGAGTTTCAGCTTCGCGTACAATCTCGTCCCAGTTGCAATAATAAATGTAGATTGTTTCTATAACGGCCAAAAACACCAGTGCAAAGCCAATGCCGAGCCACAATCCCAAAAGACCATAGTTCTTGACAAATGCCAGGTACAAGCATAAAGGAACGGCAAAGGCATAGTAAAAAAAAAGATTGAGGTAGCCGCCAATACGTTGCCGGCCGATTCCGCGAAGAATTCCATTAAGAATGGCTCCAGGAGCGTCACAGCTGTGAATGAACAAAATCACAGGCACGAGTTGGGCCACCATTTCAATCACATCTTCGTCATTGGAGAAAGCGCTTCCAATAGAGTACCGGAAGTAGTAGCACACTGAACAGTCAACTATAGCAATGGCGATAGAGAGCCAAAGCGAGACATAGGTAGCGACTTTCGCACTGTCACTAAGTGAGGCGCCCACGAAGTTGGCTACACGAGTAGAGGCAGCAATTCCAACAGCAAAGGGGATTTGGTAAAGAAGAGACAATGTGGTGGAAATGACGGACTGAGCAGCAAGTGCCGCAGTTCCAAATCTAGATGACGCAAGAGTGAGAATCTCAAACGCAAGAAACTCGGCCTCTACCATAATGACACCAGGAATGGCCAATCGCACCATGACACCCCACCGCTGAAAAACACGGTAAGAGAAGCCGCCCCAGCACTTGCGGCCGTCAACGAACACGACATAAAGGAAAAGCAAAAGGGCCATGAGCCATGTCGAAATGGCAACGGCAAGAGGTGCGCCGACGAATCCAAGACCGAATGTTGGGTTCCATACAAGAACGTAGTTGAGAATAGCATTGACAGGCGCACAAATGGCAAGGACGAAGGTGGAGGCATGGAAAATACCCTGCGCCTGAACAAATCGTTTTCCGCACTCAAATGCTATATATGCAGGGATCGAAATCAGCACGATGCGAAGATATTGGACGGAAAGGTCGACCAGCTCGGGCTCGTCAACAATCAGGGAAAGAACGGGATGCGAAAAGAACCATAATACGCCTACTGGAATAAAAAAAGCCATTACCATCAGTGTGCACTTTTGAAAGTATTCACCTACTTGATGGTATGAGCCCGCTCCATAAGCTTGTGCACACAGTGTGTCGAGGCATGTGGCAAGACCTTGAATTAGAGCAAATCCTGTAATGTTTGCGGTCATGGACGCCAGAGAAACGGCACCTAGCTCGTTTCTTCCCAGGTGACCGACTGAAAATACTGAAGCCACGGTCAGAGAGTATTGGAGCAGAAACGTCACCGTGAGCGGCGCTGACGCACTTGCCATGTAGAGTAGTTCTCGCTTGACAGTGGTATGTACTCCGCCCTGCTCGACAGCTTGATCCCATGCTTTCGCTATGAGGCGAGCTTCTTCCTGGCTGCTGGTATCGTCAGTATCGTCTGCACCTGTGTCGGGGTTGCTGCTGTTGTTGAGGGCGCCATAAGAGTTTTTGGACGAGAGCAATTTAGATGTGCTTGAGGCTGTTGCATGGTTGTGATGCTCGGGAGATAAAAGCGGGCTGCTCGAGATTCCAGAGTCGCGAAGGATCTCTTCTTCTTGTCGAGCTAAATCCACCGCCTCTGAGTGGGTTGATCTGTGAAAGTCGTCATACTCAGGTTCTGAGCCTAGTCTGGTAAACAGGCCACCTCGGCCTACAGACCCAAACACCACTGGGGTTCTAGACGGGGACTGTGTGAAAGCATGGCGAGGAGATTGCGGGATGCTGAGATGGCTGCTTTCGCTGTGGCTATGGTTGTTATTAGGAATGTCCATGATTCTGGCCTCTTACGAGCGAGTTGCTAGTCTGGAAATCTATTAAGGTATGCTGGTACAGATAGCTTTCACTTGGGGAGGGAGGCGATTTCGATAAAAAGAACTTGTGAAAGGCCCTGGAAAAGTAAGCAGCACTAGTACAATTGTCAACCAGTAGTAATAGCTTCAAAAGAAGAGAGACATGCCCGAGTATTTATTTATCTTTTTTGTCAAGTCCATGACATATTTAGCCGAGCCCCGAGACGGAAAACTTTTTTTTTTTTCAAGGAAGCCAGTATTCACCGCTTCATCGTTTTGCTTTTTTCCCGTTCCTACGTTTTATCTTTTGTTTTTCCTTTCGTTTTTCTCTTTATACCCTTTCTTCTGCCCTTTCTCTTCCCTTGAATATACAGCTATAGAGGCCAAAATTCGGAAAACCCGCTATGAGATGACTTTAGCGGACACAATTCTTGCTTAATTTTGATGAAACTTAGATTTCCCAGCCAGAGACGCTCCCAATTTGTCTCCCAATTTTGTTCCAAATGTCCCAAATTGTGCTCGCGATGGACTCCCAACGGACCCAGTGCATACGGACTCAGCATTGCAGATGACGCATCTGTCATGGGCACGGCTCAATCAGTCGGGGTGCTGGCGGTTGCTGCAGTTACGGCCGATACCACCTCTGGCTGTACCTGCCCGTTATAAAGGCACCATTATGTAACACATTACCTGGCTACAGCGCCAGCATGGGCGCACCGTATTTTGGCCCTTTTGGCCCAAAGCAGGAACATTGATCCGTCGCGTTGCAATCGTGGTTCTCGCGGTGCTGTTTTGGGTTGGCGCCATCGAGTCTTTCTTGAGGCCCAAGACTCATGACGGCCAGCTTTTGATGCTATACAAACAACCACACACGCGCGGGCCCGCTGTGTATCTTGGGCCACTGGTCTGAGACAATCGTGGTGGATGTGACTGATATTGTGCGCACGCTCAACCCTGATAAGGGCGGGTTGGAAGCTCGTTTATTTGAGTTCTCTATCGGCTGTCTCAAAACAGAGCTCAATTCCGTGGAAACACGAGTCCAGGTAGTATAGATGTATGATTCGTCGGGTTTTTTTCTAGGGGACTTCTGATCCATCAATTACGACCCTACCAGCCCTAACGACATATCCTTTACTACTGAGTATCAAAGCCGCCTCTCTACAACGTCCCTTCGACGTTGCGACGTAGTATATTCAAGAAAGCAAAATTAGGTGTACTTCTAATGTCCATGGTCTATATGATCTAAATCTCTACACATATATGGAAATCTAGTATTCTAGACAAGAACGTCTAGTTCTCTTTCAACTTCAGAGAGAAATATGCAGAAAGCATGGCCACAGCAGATAATACCCACCATGGTAGCCATGCGATTTTGTGGTCCTGGCCCGTGGCCATCAGGAAACCCCAGCCTATTGGGCCAATTGCCCGTCCTCCCGCGGCAAACATTTGAGACAGCCCGTTGACAGTTCCCATGGAACTGCGATCAGTAACAGCCCTCTGGATCAGCAACATCACCGAAGGAAATCCTGTGCTTCCTAACGCAGTCTTGCTAAAATACGTGAACAGCGCCCCCAGGTACTTGTAGCGCGGGTTCTCAAATCTGTTGAGAAAAACGAGATAGGGGATGGCAAGGAGGAGGAATGGTAAGAGACAACTCACGAACCGGAAGGCCTTGAGACTGCCAAATCGGCCTTCAACCCATGGGAATACAAGCACCATAAGCACAATGCCCAAGGTGCCTGTGGCCGAAATCAAACTACCAATTTGAGCACTGTTCATACCGAGTCCACCAAAAGCATGAAGCGGGAAGCTGATACCGGGAGCGACAGACGTTGAGAGTAAAACTGGCATAAGTTCTTCATAAACAGTCATGACCATGCCAAAGACTGCGTAAGAACCCATGGCCATGCCAACCTGGGGGGTGATGATGCGTTTAGGTTTCTTGGGAAGCGATTTCGCAGACGCGGAGTCATCGCTGTCGTAACGTATAGTCTCAGTCTCGCTGAGGAGACCGGTTTCTTCGTCGATAGTCTCTTCGTAGCTCTGTTCCTTTTCGCGCATACTGCTTACTCTGCCACGAGTGACTACTCGAATGATTTTGTCGCCAATCTTGAGCCCTGGATCAACTCTGTTACGCGCAGGTGCTAGTTCTTCATGGGTTTCCTCCATAAAGAGCATGAGAATCACAGAACTTACAAGAAGCATGGTACACACAACGAGGTTGGGGAGCAGGAACGGATGTTTCGTGAACACCACCTCCAAGGGGCTGCCCTCTTTGAACCATTCCGGGTGGCTATGAACTGGAGTTGCCAATGAACCTCCGATCATTGGGCCTACTACACAGCCTACCTGCCACAAGAGAGGCATCGTCGAAAAGGCCAGAGCCTGATGCCTTCGCTCCTTTGCTGTTTCCCCCAACGCAGTACGCATGACCCCCACGTTTCCGTTCAAAAGCCCCCCAAGCGATCTTGCTATTAAAGCGGTCCAGAAGGAGCCTGCCAGACCGAACCAAAGCAGCGAGACTGCTGAACCCAAGAGGCCGACGACAAGAAGCGGTTTCCGTCCGTACTTGTCGCTCAAGCTACCCCAGATCACGCCGGTAGCGGCTTGGCATAATGCAAAAGAGCCCGAAATGTATCCTGCATACCTCGCGACGCTGGCTTCTGAGTCTTCGGGGCGCAGGTGTTTGACCATGAAGAAGACATATGGAAAGAGGGATGTAAAACTAATGGGTTCTGCGACTCGCGCGGCCATGAGTACGAGAATTTGGGTCAGTGGGAACCCTTGAAGTTGCTCACGGATAGTGTACCGACGCTTGTCATCGGCAACAGGCGTGCTTTCCGCACTGGAGTCAACGCTGGCGCTGCTATTGCTGCCTGTGTCGATTTCTACAGGCCGTTTCGATGCAGTGGCGGCCATTTTTTTTTTTTTTTGACTTTTGTATAAAGTGTGAATGCTTC
>JAJMAH010000076.1:0-72384 GCA_030564925.1 Geotrichum aggregatum | reverse complement strand
GAGCTATAGCACAGCCTAGTATGGCATTGTATAGCATTGTATCGGCAATTAGACATGCATGTACGGTAGGTCTAGTTAGGCCTCTTTCGCTGCTCGTGATCAATGTCCATTTCGAAGGATATACATGGTCGAGCTTGCAGACGGGTAGTAGATTCTTTTTATCTTTTTATCGTTTAGTCCGTACGTGATATCGATGCTAGAACTATGATGCCGCGGCTGGCATAGAATGACTATGACTATTCTGTGCATTAGAGGCTGTTTGAAATAGTCACTCAAGTCTTCAGAGCAAACATGGATACCTTGGAACTTCAGAGCATCCCGGAACATGTATATTCTGCAAGCCACACGAGATATCTAGCCACTTAGACGGAGAATCAAGAAGATTAAAAGCCACAGAAAAATTCAAAAGCGTTTTCCTTGAGTATTTGAACGACGGACACGCACGAAATGCTCAGAGACTATCGGGTAATCGCACGTGATGGCCGCGGGAGAAGTTGAGGACCGGATCTCGACATATCGCTCGCTAAACATAAGAGAACTAAGCAACAGCACTTACAGTGAAAGACCGCAGTATGAAGTGTGTCTAGTGTTTCTGCAGAACCTCATGACTAGAGGCGGGCGTAGTTTGGTTCTTGGTGTGGTTAGTATACTCACGCTCTTTAGGCCTCATATGTGAAACTCCCGAAATTAAAATAAATAAATATATATATAATATAAAAAATATTAAAAAATGAAAAAAATGAAAAAAAATGAAAAAAAAGGGAAAAAAATATGAAAAAAAACAGGACTATGACCACGATCATGGGAATGCGGTTCAATTATTTATCACTAGGTTCACTATTCGTTTTCGGGCTTGCTCAAGATCAAGCTGCAGATCTGATTCACGAGGTTCGACCCCGTGCGTGCACACGCACCCTACTTTTGGCAGCACGTTTATTGGACCCGATTGACAGCTGTTCTGGAATTCCCAAAGGATCAAGCATTATAGAGACTAGTTATAAGGGTTCTAAAGCTCAACGGTCTATGGATTGCACAGACTTAACAGTGTATCAGTAGGCATTCATGAATGCTCATGATCATGTTGACGCTGATGCTGGAGTAGTCTCGGGCGAAAAACCAATATCGGTGAGATTGCGGAACCGACGACACATTACTATCGATGAAAGAGGAACTATTATAGAAATTAGATCAAGAATTATGACGAATGAGATTTTAGCTTTCACTCTTTTTTTTTTCTTTTTCAGGTATTTTTAGTTTTCTTAATGAAGATTCTACCGATGTCTAGGTTCGAAAAATGACGTTATCCAGTACATTAGGTCTAGAAATAATCAAAGCTTGTCTTGGCTTTCTAATAAACCAAGCTCAGGGTCCGGATAGTCTAACGGGAGTTTGAATGATCCAGAGAATTTTCAAAAAGTAAAATAACATTGGCTGGTCTAGCTTTTTTAATTTGTGGTTTCGGCTATGATTAGAAAGAAAGAAGATGGAATAGATAGTGATAGGAAGTAATTAAGAAAGAAAGACTGATATTAATTGATCTCACATGCTCTTGTGAAGGTTGAAAACATTTTAATATATGCGTAACGCTGAAAAATAGTACTAAAAGATATAAATCAAGGACAGAAATCAAATTCAAATTAGTAAATGCAAATCAAATTAGACTTGTAACTTGATCATGAATAGACATGGTTGTATGACAACCTAGAAAGTTCTTCATCTTGAAACTAAAAGAATACTGCATACAGTATGGAGTGGTCTAAGTTGTAATGTATAGCTGATTGTCAAGCAGAATAACTCTCTGTAGAGTTGCCATGCATTGAGAACTCAACAAGCTTTTCCTCGGCTAATAAGCAAGCTGGCAACAAATTGACGAGGAGCTATTTTGTGCATTTTTGAACTAGTCCTATCAGTACTATACTTAAAATTTGGAGTAAAAATAGACTGATACTGTGCTTACCAAAGGAGGAGTTCTTCGTTATTCTTGCCGCTGTGGAATTCAACACCTTAGTATTCATGTCAGGCTTTACTATTCGAATCAAGATGCTGGACTAGAGTAATATACACCACATTTTTGTTAAGTCTATATAGTATACTAGACACTAAACAGGTTACAAGAAAGAATAAAAAAAAAAGCAACATTTCACTTTATAAAAGCTATCCTAGTATTCAAAAAATATGTCAACAACTCAAAAAAATCATTAAATTCTATTTACCAATTCTACGCAGCTACAGAACTCACACTACGTATAAATACTGTTCTTGTCTCTCAGTCTAAGCGAGAAATATGCAGAAATTACAGCCACTACCGACAATATCCACCAAGGTAACCATGCAATCTGATGAGCCTGGCCCAACGCCATCAAAAAACCCCAGCCAATGGGACCGACAGCCAGGCCAACAGAAACAAACATTTGAGCCAGCCCATTGATAGTACCCAGCGCAGGACTATCCGTAATGGACCGCTGAAATACCAACATGACCGCCGGGAAACCAATATTACCCAGCGCAGCTTTGCCAAAGTACATGAGCATGGCCCCCATGTATTTGTATTGAGGGTTTGTGAATCGGTCCATGAATACCATGTATGGAATGACAAATATGAGAAATGGAAAGGCAATGCTAACCCAGCGGAAGGCTTTGAGACTACCAAACTGGCCTTCAACCCAAGGAAAAACAAGAGCCATGAAAACTATGCCAACAACTCCCGTTGCTGAGATTAAGCTTCCAACTTGGGAACTGGTAAATCCAAGCCCGCCAAAAAGATGGAATGGGAAAGTGCTGCCAGGTGTAACACTTGAGGAAAGGAAAACGGGCATGAACTCTTCAAAAACGGTCAAGATCATGCAGAATAAAGAGTTGCAGCAAATGGCAAGTGCTACTTGCGGTGTTATATAGCGAGTGGGTCGTGGCGGTATAAACTTGGTGGAGGCAGAGTCATCACTACTGTAGTCTATAATTGCTCCATCGGTTTCGCTTAGCAGAGCAGTTTCTTCGTCGACAATTACTTCTTCAAATATTTGAGTCTTGTCGCGCGTGCGATTCACCCTACCTCGTGTTATCACTTTAATCAGCGTGTCGCCTAGCTTGAGGCCCGGATCAGCTTTATTGCGGGAGTGACTTAATGTGACGTGTGATTCTTCCATGAACAAAATTAAAATAATGGCGCTTACAAACAGCCAGGCCGAGACAACAATGTTCGGCAGCAGAAACGGGTGTTTTGTAAAAACCACCTCCAAGGGACTGCCCTCTTTGAACCATTCCGGGTGGCTATGAACTGGAGTTGCCAATGAACCTCCGATCATTGGGCCTACTACACAACCTACCTGCCACAAGAGAGGCATGGCAGAAATTGCCAGAGCTTGATGCCGTCGCTCTCTTGCAGTTTCTCCTACTGCAGTACGCATCACACCAACATTTCCGTTCAAAAGGCCTCCCAGTGATCTTGCCAATAATGCAGTCAAGTATGAGCCCGCCATACCAAACCATAGCAATGATAGCGAGGATCCTAGCAGCCCAATAATAAGAATAGGTTTGCGTCCATACTTGTCACTCAAGCTTCCCCAGACGACTCCCGTTAACGTTTGGCTCAGCGCAAAGCACCCTGAAATGTAACCCGCGTACCTTGCAACGCTGGCTTCAGTGTCTTCTGGCCTCAGGTGTTTCACCATAAAGAAAACATATGGAAATAGGGAAGTGAAACTGATTGGTTCTGCAACCCTTGCAGCCATAAGCACGGCAATCTGAGTTATGGGGAATCCTTGAAGTTGTTCACGAATAGTGAACTTGCGGTCAGGATCATCATCTTCATGAACTATTATAGTTTCTGCGCTTGCCGCGCCTGAGTAGCTGAAGCTTTGACTTCTATCGTGCATTCGTTTTATGGAGTAGTCCCAAGCTTAGGTACCAGTATCCTTATAAGCTGTTGACGAATTCTGAAAGGAGATATGATAGATTCCCTGATCTGAGGAACTACACTTCTTGAATAGAGATATCTAGAAATTTAGAGAGCAACAGAAGAAAGAGGGAAAAAAAACCAAGAATCACGATACTATCAGTCCTTTTTAAAAAAAAAGAAAAAGAAAGACGCCGGAAGAAAAAAAAATCGTAAACTTGTGGCTTGCGGGGGGTGACTTGGTTCTTCTTCTCGCAGAGAGATGCGCTTTTTTATGGTATGTATCTATAGCGCTTCTGCAGCTATAGATAGACTATGGGCACTGCCGCATCTCCATGGACAACGCCATATAAGCAGCTGTTTGGCATTTGGCTGCTCACAGATATCAAATTTGTCTGCTTGTAGCTCGAGCAAGTCTCTAAGCCTGAATACAGACTGGACTAAACTAGCTATGGCGCGCCATATAGATCAACGACTGAGCAACAATTTCGCAATTACTGCAAAAAAGCGAAGGGCTATAGACTGGTTAATTCTAGAAAAAAACCCGGTATACCAGTATACATGGGCAGGGCCGTTGAAAAAAAAAATATTAAATCGTGAAGAAAAAAAAAGAAAAAAAGAGAAAAGCGCAGAATTCCGAAGGCATATTGCTCCCAGTCTGCCTGAGTTGACCACCCATTTTTAGTAGGAGATAACGATATCTGGCGAACAGCCTGCTTTGTTTTTCCTTTGAGAGCTTGACTTCTGTTTTCTACCCATCATTATCTTCGTCCTCGTCTTGGCCTAATACATGAGCCTATGGCTACTTGAGGTCAACATTTTGAACGATATCGGAATCGGCGACAATTCCGCTTTTGTAGGCCCACAAAACAGAGTCAACAAAAAATCAATAAATAGTAAACGGTAAATGAAGCCAGAAATTGATTGATGTATTGTCACCGGAGCAAACAATTTCCAAGCCCAAGAAACGGCCAAGTCTTTTCTCTTACTTTTTTGCTTGCTCTTGGTCTCTATCTTTCCAGTCAAATGCTGCTGGCTGCTCTGCGCGGCTTGTGCAAGCCACAATTTTTGGCGTCCTTCGATCTACGTCGGTTCCTATGAGATCCATAATTTATATCAGTCTACCCAAACCAAAAACACGCTATTCAAAAGTTTTCAAACCTCCAAACGTTTCCGAAAGAATCAGTTGCTCCAAGAGAAGAAAAAAAAAGAAGAATTCTTTGGTAGTAATACTATTGCTTGCGTGTTTGACAACACTTACGTTTCAATAAATGTGCTCTCCGTCCTTCCAGTTATAGCCCGCGAAATTTTACCAATACGTCAAATATGAATCATGGGAAACTCAGGGTCCAAAGGCTCAAGCAGGCTCAAGCAAGCTCATGCCGTTTGCCGCTTTGTATCAATAGCAAGCTGCTAATGACAGTATTTGGCACTTCCGTACGTGATGTCATGTCAATTGCTAACGTTAACGGATATACTGATGCTATCTTTGAAGTTTGCAGTTGACGTGTACAGATTTAGAAGCGATATACAGGAGTTCGAGCCAGTGCTTGTTTTGATGATTTCAAAAATTTCATTACTTCATTCACATAGTGTCACACATGTACACTATATATATTGGTAGCTTGGTCAGACTTCTCAACACCTCGACTTCTCAGTATGTCTCAAATTTTAGGCTCTTCGAGATTAGCATCACGAAGCACCTCTGGATAAATTCCCTGCAATTGGGCCGTAGTTCTCCAATGGCCTCCATCAACGACAAGCGTAGTGCCACTGATATACGTAGCTGCTGGCGAAAATATAAACACAGTCGAATCTGCTATATCAACAGTCTCACCCAGTCGACCCACGGGGACCGTCTCAGCCACTTTTTTCAAGAAACTCTTGTCAGGGACTAACCTATCCATGCCTTCTGTATTGCCAATAGGGCCCGGGGTTATGACATTGGACCGGATGCCGTTGGGACCAAGCTCGATTGCAAGGTTGTTGGACAAAGCGTCAATACCGGCTTTGGCCGCCACTGCGTGGGTTTGTAGCGGCACACCCGCATAGTGCATTGAAGCAGACACAAACAAATAAGAGCCTTTTGTCTTGCGGACCTCCTCAAAAGTAGCCTTGGCCGTGTTGAACGCGCCCAGCAAGTCAATATCAATCACAGACTTGAACGCTCTTGTCGACATTTGATTGAACGGAGCCAAAAAATTGCCCGCAGCCCCCGCAATGACAAAATCAATTCTTCCAAGCTGCTTTACAGTTTCCTGGACCGCCTTCTGGATAGTTTCAACGGCGCGGACGTCAACGTTGCCGATCCCAATAACTTTAGAGCCTGGCCGGAGAGTAGCAATCTCCGCAGCAGCCTCAAGTGTGTTTGCTTCGCGACGGCCCACGATTGCGACATTGGCGCCTAGGAGAACTAGAGCTTCAGCTTGCACTCTGCAAATGGTACCAGCACCCCCAGTAATGAAAGCAACTTTGCCAACAAACAGGTCAGGTTTCCAGACAGATGTCTTGAGATACTCGTGTGTTAATGTGTTGGGCATTTTTGAAATTGCTGAAGTGGACGTTGAATAAAAATCAAGAGTTGAGGAGAACAGAAGAAATATATATAGAAAAGAAGACTCAATTGACGTGAGAGCGTAGGTGGTAGGTAAATGAAAGGACTTTCAGGGTTACGTTGAGCTTAAGCTTTCTTCCTCGGTGACTTTTCTATGAGTAGGACTTGAGTGCCTTTGCGCGGAGTAATCATACCTCGGCCTTGAGAATGCTCGGATATTTATGCGGGTGTACTTGGTAATAACTTACTAATTATTATCATGTTAAGGCCTTTTTGACCTAGACCCCACAGTTCAACGACTACAATTATAGAAATTGATACGAGAGTTCTACTAGAGTTCACACTGAGGTTGAGTTACCAAAAAAATTCTATCTAGGGAGGCTAGCTTTGTTTGCGTTTGCTGCTTCAATCATTTGGTACCGTCTGGTGTTGAGTTGTGGTGAGTTAAGTTAAACTATACTAGTTAAATACGCAGTATATGCCAAACATGAAAAAGTCGCATGAAATTTGCCTGGAGACGCTGATAACCGCCATAGTACATGTATTGCACGCAATGCCATATCGAATCAGAATCTAAATACTGCTTCCATCATGATGCTCTTCATAACAAACATCGGGTCAACAATTACCATCTCGAGCTCATTATACCAATCAATGGCGGTCAGCTTTATTTAATTCTACCATTAGCCAGAGGAATAAAATACGTTGAATTACATATAACAAGTTGTTTATTTCTTAGCAGTGATTCTCTTCAGGTAGAAAGCAAGCTCCTCACCCTCAAGAATGTATCCGTCAACACGGCCGCTCTGGCCAGGTCTGGAAGAGATGGCGGCGTAAAGACGACCGGCACCAAACTGAGCATCAATAGCAGACTCAACCTTGGCACCAGCAGCACGAGAAGCGATCTTGCGCTCAGCCTGCTTGGATCTGGGGGCAGCAACCTCCTCCTCGGACTTCTTCTGGTTCTTCTTCTTGCCAACGAGGACACCGTAGTGAGACTCAAACCATTGACGGAAGGGAGTGGCATCAATCTGGACAATAGCAGCCTTGGTCAGAGTGTTGGTTCTGATAAGCTCATTGTTGGAAGGGTGAAAGGCAACGTTGACAACACGGGTCTTGCGGGTAACTCCCTCGGAACCCCAAGAAAAGTTTCCAGTCTCGACACGCAGAGCACGGAACTTCTGGTGACCACCACGAGTGCGGACAGTGTGAATTCTCTTAGGTCCGATACGAGTGTTGGCAGGCTGACGTCCCAACTCGAACTTTCTCTTCTTTCTGTATTGAGAGCGCTTGGCTCCAGTATGCGAACGCTTGTGGCGTGAATCACGAGAAATACCCATATTGAACTAGGACCTCTGCAAGAAGAGTTAGTATTAAAATAAAACGGTCGTGGCAGTTATGGCAACACCCAACAGCAGAGTACATGTAAATGTCTTTTAGTTCGTGTCAACTGTCTAGACAATGTCGACAGAATCAGAGAGTAGTCGACATATAAAAGATTTTTGTCCAAAAGAATTTTCACTCCCACGAATCTAAGTAATTTACAGTAACTTCTTTGCAATGTCGTTAAATCGGCAATGGATTGGCCTTGATATACATCTGCTGAAGGGTCCGCGATTCCAATGCTCATAAATGAGCGTAGTTGTCAAGTAAAAAGTCTTACCTTGTCGAATGGTTGTCGTGAGAATAGGCTGTCTAAGCTGGTCAGTCAGAGTAAAAGAAAGGTAAAAAAATTTGAGTGCTACTTTTCCAACGCACACGCAGGTCGAGGTTAGGGGTCTTTTGTGAGCCCAGCTATACTCTTCTCTCTGCAAAGTTCGTAGGTGCAGCGCTTGGGACTGCTAAAAGGCATTGTTCTGAAAATTACTTCATGCCATAAAACTAGATTCTTTAGGGCTGTACCCTAACTAAACTCATATGCAGAATTATAATTCTGATTAGCTGCGCGGCTGTGTTTTTCACATTGGCTACCATACGTACGCGTACAGTGTTGCCCATCGCAACTATTGTCCAAGCAAACCGTAAGACCTATATTAAATGTCAACTTTAGAAAAACGACTGAAATCGAGCCAAATGATTATATCTCAGCAGCTAGAAATTTGCACATACTTCAGCTTCGTCCTGATCTTTCGTTGTTGAAATCTCAAAAAGGCATCCGTAATCCGTTGTCCGCGCTTCGCGGTAGGTGTTCTTTATCACGTGATATGTCCCAAATTATGCTAAAAAAATCTGGAAAATGAAAATAAATATGAAACGCGCCCTGACGATGCTTTACTCTGATATATCTACCTTTGGTACATGTCAAATCACTCGGCATCGCTTTATAGACAAGCTTGTTTTATCTGTCGACACAATAGTTGAGCTCAGTTAACGTAGCAACCAACACTTTCAGTCTTTTTGGACGTTTCTACTCTATAGTTGATATCTGCATTACCGACAAACCTATCACTATGAGTGTCTATGATGAAGTTGAGATCGAAGATATGACTTACGATGAGCATACGACCCTCTTCACATACCCGTGTCCCTGTGGGGACCGGTTTCAGATCTGTATTGATGACCTTCTAGACGAGAGTACAGATATTGCAGTGTGCCCAAGCTGTAGTCTACAAATACAGGTCATCTTTGAGATGGTGAGTGGCAAACCTTTTTCAACACTTGGAAATTAATGAGGATGATGCTAACGATCTGGGTTTATAGGAGGACTTGTTGAAATATACTAAGCAATCTACTTGAGCTCTACACACCGGGTTCTCTGTGTGTCAGTACTAGCGCTCAAATACACCATCCATACTCTCAGACTCTTGTTCTGCTGATTCTGGCCTGCCGCTCGTGGGTCTGTGCTCACAAAGGCTTGGCTTCGTTTTTATGTAAAAAGCATATCACTTCTCGAATCCTGTGACCCTCTTTCTTTTGCATTCTATTCTATTCAGCGGCGTTCATTCTATTTACTTAATAATCTTACTCATTGTCATTACTGTCCAAGTTTGCCATGCTTTAGTATTTTCAATACCTCAGTTAAACTGTATATTCCATTAGAAATAGTCAATACGAGAAGCTCATAGAATAAGTCAGATCCACTCAGAGGTAGTTCGATGACATGCTTGACAGAGGCTACATGGAGAAGAAACACACAAATAGACTTAAGCAGTTATTGAAGCTTCAGAATTGATCCTCTGCTTGTTTCAGGAACCGCTACAACCATACAAACCGCTAGTCTATCGCTAAAGGTCTACATTGGACCAAAACTTGGCTTCAAGCAGTAATTCAGGTTCAGATTCTGTTTTAAAACTTTCGAGTTATCCTGTTTCAGCAATAGTGAATCCGGGTTTGAACAGATTGTGCTCAAAGAAGTTGTAGAAAAGTTACGAGAGGTTACAGAGAGTTGTATAGAAGTTTTAGAGAAGGTTCCGTAAATTCAAAGTAAAAAAAGGTCTCAAATTATCTCGCTAAGCTTAGCAAAAAACTAAAATTATAAACCGGATATAGATTTGAGCCCCACGCACGAGCATGCCAGACTTTGTGATGCAGACTATATAGGAAAGAGGGAATCGCTAAAGTCTTTAGGGGACCTGGCAAATTCATTACTTTTACTCAATATTCTTCTTTTTTGTTAGACAATTTCTCATTCATTCGTTCACACTCTCATTTATACAAAGAAACCATCACACAAGACATACAGATGAAATTGATTCCCTTATTGTACGTCGTTCCAACTGCTTTTGCAAGTCCTTTTACCTGGCTGTTTTCAGCAGCGCCATCATCATTATCATCCTCACCACCGTCATCACCACCGCTAGCTATTCCGTCGTATGCATACATTCAGCCTGGTGACTCTCACACCAGCAGTCAGACAAAAAGCACAGCACCCGCAGTAGCAGTAGTACGACCCTACCACTACAATAGAACGCATCTTCAGCAACAGCAGCGTCAAGTATACCAAGCACAGACCCCCAAACTGGATACAGCAGTGTTTGAGCAGCAAATTGAAGCATTCATTTCCTCAGTGTTTTTGGATGCACATCTGGAAATGGCTGTCTTGGGTCCAGATGTGAGCCAGCATGCGGATTGTATTAGAGAAGCATTGAGTGACTTGCTTCCAAAATGCTTGGCCCCTGCTGATACAGGTGAAAACGACATAAAGCCTAGCGACAAGCAGAAACAACAAAATAGTAAGAGCAGTACAAATACACTGGCATTTACATTATCAGATTCAGAACGCCGCGACTATGGAATCGCGCTGTCAATTTGCCAGTTCAAAGCTACTTATATGGAATATCCATCGATATGCGATAAAAATGGTTCGGCAACACGCAGCGGCAACGACAATAACAAGAATGACGACAAAAAAACAAAGGCATGTCTCGTTAGTCTCCACGAAAACGCACAGTGGTGGACCACTTTCAACGGGTACTACCAAAGTGTCGGTAGCCTCTGCCTTGAGCAAGCAAATAGTTATCAGCGAGACCGTATTCTTGGCATTTATGAAGATCTAACGTCCACGCAAGAAACCTTGCTTCGGCATGTCCAAACTGCGTTAAGCGAACTTGTACAGAAACAGACAGAAGCTGATGAATCTATAAACATGGTGGCCCAAGTCAGACAAGAACTCGAGCTACACATGCAATCAGTGCAGGACGAATTAAACAGCATACTGTCAACCGTGTCGGTAGAAGCGGCGCTGCATCTTGGCAAGGAGTTGAAAGTGAGTGTTGTTGATGATTTGGCGTCGTATGTTATAAGAGCACTGGATGATATGCAAGCAGGGCTAGAGCGGGCGGCCTCACAATCTAGCAAAGATGTGGATGAACTTGTTGACAAGCTGCGAGTGACGCTTGAGACGGAAATGGCCGACTTTGAGGCAGGTATGGGCATGGTGATAACCAACGTAGGTAATCAGCTTGGTATTGTGAAAGTGACAACAGATGAGCTGGTTTCGTCTCATGAAGACCTAAAGGACATGCAAGCTAAGTTAGGCCACTTGATCGAAGCTTCAACCGTAAGTCCTTGCTTTTTTTTCTTAATATCTTTAAACTTTGACTTCAACTAATCATGCCATTGCATCTCATAGGACCTTGTTGAAAGCTCGCTAGTGCCGTCAGTCTCAAATCTAACAGCGCAGGTTCAAAACATGACGGATCAAATGTCCAGCCTTTCTTCTGCATTCCTACTAAGCTCTTCAATACCAACAAATCTCCTGACTATCTTCACTGCCTTTAGCGGCGGGGCCAGTAGCCGTTTCACCAAAATCATGGTGTACATAATTGTTGGAGGGTTTGTCATGTTTAACAGCAGCCTTGGGAAACCGGTCAAAACTGTTGGGTTTGGTTTGATCTTGGGAATAGCTGGGCTAGGAGTGAAGGAGATTGTGGTTCTTGTCTCAGAAATTTATCTTCAGTATTTAAGCGCAAGTGCAAGTGCAAGCTCAAGTTCAAGTGAAAGTACGAGTGTAAACGGAACCGAAACCAAAACAGGAACCATCACCACAAATAGAGACGGATCCAATAGCGTCTCATCCAGCCTTTCTCAACACAGCACCGCCCTGATAATCACAAGCATATCAATACTCATATCTATACTCGCTGTTACATGTTATTCCGTGACAGCCTGGTTCCGGAATCGATATTCTGAAAGACGTTACTTCACGAAATCGGCACCCACACCAACTATTACTCCGATCGCAAGAAAGGCAAGAAAAATCAGCAGCCATGATGAAACAATGTGCAAAGTTTACAGGTGCTTGAATTCAATGAGCAACGATGCTAGTGATTAGTATTGAAACTCTTCAGTACTACGTCCACTGACCACGCATGACTCCAAGCTTGAGCTCTTTTAAGTCTATGAGAAAGATAACATCGGCCCAAGGACGTCTACAAGCAATCACCATTTACTCTCAAGAAAGCAATATCTAATAATTAAATTATAGAACAAATTTCAAAAAAAAAGAAAAAAAGAAAAAGAAAAAAAAGAGGATGATTTGAGTCAAAGCGAGCACACACACACACACACACACACATAAATAAATAAAACATTGCAAACCAGATCATGGCCTAGCGGTATCATGAACATTGACGTGACCAACAATACTCATACGTCCCCTTAATCGCAGCTATAGTGGTCCTTCCAATCCTGAGTCCCTCTACGCATACACGCATGCATGCACGCACTTGCCTTCAAGGCTTACCACAAAGTCCAAATTGCAGTTAATCAGTGCCCCAGGATACTTTCTTCCGTTTTCGTAGACGCCACAATGTTAGGCGCCGCCGGAGGTTCATCTTTGATTAACGCCAACTCTGACGATCCAATTTCTTCATCAAGAGTGCGCGCCGTTGCCGCTGCCGCCGCTGTTGACAATGTGTTTCGGCGTGGCCTCCTCTGAAAGGCTGCTCCTCGACCTTTCAACGCTGTGGTAGTGTCTGTATTATTTTTGTTACTGGAAATCTTAGTAGATATCGATGATGTTATTGTTGATGATGGTGATGATGGTGATGGTTCGGTCTGAGAATTTGAAAGGCCCATGGTGTGATGCAATTGGCTTTGTTGTTTATGGTTTTGGACGGATTCTGTTCGTGCTCGGTGCTTTGGAGGCGGTGATTCGTGCTCAGCAACATTTTCTTGCCCAACCTCAGCTGTCGAATTATCTTCGTCTCGAAGTCGTTTTTTCAGCTGCCGTAAGGTTTCATAACTTTCGACACTGACTTCACCAGCCTCTTTCTCTTGCACGTATTGCTGTGCATCATGTTCGTCCTCATCCTCGTCTTCATCGCTCCCAAAATATGGTACTAGTGATTCCACTGTAGCGCCTTTTCCAGTACTGATCGGCTCTGGCGAAGTTGTAGGAGATTTTCCGTTTGCGCCATATTCCGCCGAAGTAATTAAAGTTCTGAACTTGCTCGGATGAGGTACCGGTCGCCGCTCATTTAACTCAATAATTTCGTTACTGAGGCTCGTATATCCCAGTTTGTTTTCCAACTCGCTACGCCTAAACTCAATCAAATGCTCTACTATAAGAGTCATTCTTTCTGCAGCTAGCGTCGGGTAGCCAAGCCTTGACTTTAAAATCTGCAGCACTTCCAGGCAAGCCGAGTTCACCAGGTTGTTTTTGTTTCCTAATTTGACTAGCACGTCTACAACTGATTCTGCAAGACCGACAGTCGCAAAATACTGCATGTAGGTTTCGTCGTCCAAGAAAAGCGCTTCTTTCCAGCACCTCATCGCTGCTAACTGAACCGCTTGGTGTGGACACTTGATCAGGTTCGCAATTCCCTTCCATAGCCCGGAGTGCACTGTAAAATCCCTGCAAGTTGCCCCATGTGTGCGCACACAAAAGTTCATGAGATCGCACAATAACTCATAGCTAGCCTTTTGTGAAAGTGACAGCTTACCAGCAACGCTATTTCCCTCGGACTCGCCAACATCAGCGATCGGCGAAAAAAGCTTGCTTCCACAGTTTGTGTAAAAGGAAGCCACAAAAACGTCGTTCTCAAGTTCTTGAGAGGTTCTGCGAGTAATGATCATATCGTCTAGAGAGTTTAGCAGAGAGGCCGATACAGTGTCTAGCAAATATTTTAGGGCTTCGACTGCTTGCGACTTCAGCCCAATATCTGTCTCTCGGAAAAACAGGTCGACCAACGTCTGCATCAGTGCAAACGTGCTATTGGCTTGCGTGTTTTGAGAGTAGTTACGTATAAGAGAAGCGTCAAGGTCGATTGTCGTAAGCAAAAGCTCTGTGCCCAGCATGCGAATAGCTTCAAGTTTGTCTTTCAACGCAAACTCAAGCAGCGAAAGCAGTCCGCTAGATATGAGTTTAGTAAATGTGAGCTTCTTCTGTTGGTGCTGAAATCCTTTTGTTGCAAGAGAAATCTGGTGTACTAGTTGAACACCGTCTCGTTGCTGTTCCACGTTTAGGTTCGGTGTTTCATATATTGCGAAAAGCCGCGACATATAATCCGAGGAAGACTGCAGAGCAATAACTATGGACATTTGGTTGAAATATATCATTGACGTGAAAATAGTCAGAGTAGAGTCGTCTAGTAAACGAGCCAGCACATCTTTTATAAACTGAAGTCGGTAAGTTTGTTTGATCTTGAACCGGATTTCTTCGTCATGAATCGGAACAACTTCTTTAAATTTGGAGTCACCAAAAAAGTAATCTCTGTGATTTGCTCTGAGGGTGGGAAATGCAGGGTCATCTAAAAAGTTAGCTCTATCAAGCTTTGACGGGTTGCAGTACTTACATTCGAGGGCGCCAAGCACTCCTATAACGTTTTGGTCTTCTATCAGACTTTGAATTACTTTCGAATCATTGAGTGAAACTGTATTGTTAGCGTCATGATGTGTGAAACGAACAAAATCTTACATAGTAGTTTCATGATTCTCCAGATATTGTGTAGATCTGCCAGACTTTCGAGTTCCTCGGCTTTGTTGAAAACTTCCACCAGTTGATGAGCGTAGTCTGTTTCAGTGATGAAAACGCATATTGACTCTCGTGCAAACTGGATACCTATAAGCTGCGAAAAGGATTCTAACACGTCGTATAGATTACTCAGAGTTGGACTTGGAGGATAGTTCAATGGGCCAGCAATTAATTCAGAAAAATCCCCATCTTCCGTGCTTGTCAAAACCGTGATTGATATGGATTTGGAAACAGCCCGTTGGACGAACACAAGGAAGTCACAGACAAGAGAACATCCATCGGCCTCTTGAAAGCTCAAGGCCATGTCGTTTTTATCAGCTTCGCTCCACACAATTAGAGTCTCCTGTTGTTTGTGATACTGTATGTCTCCGGCAATGTGGTTTTTCAAGAGAATCTCTGCGCGATTGTCTTCGTTGCGAACAATCACAAAGGCTTGTTCTTGTATCAGTTCGCCGGAGCAAAAGCCTGTGCCCTTATCAGTCCATTCCTCTTTACATAGTTCGTATACCTTCACTCGTTTTGGAGTTGTGGGTATGTTAATGTTCGTGTTCATTGTTTGTGGTGACGGCTACTACAGCGAAAAGCAAGCGAGTCCGTGTGCTGGACCTCGTAGAAGCCTCGGAATAACTTTTGTTGCTTCAAAGGCCGTGCAGGTGTCGATGCTCAGCAGATCGCAGTGTGCGCGTTTGATTTCGAATGCAATGGTGTTAACCCGTAAGCAGCGGTCGGAACAAAAAAAAAAGTAAGAGACTTCTTGAGAGCGCGTAGATCGGTCGCTATCTTGTGAAGAAGGGCCTTTTGGCTCAGAAAGGGAGTGCTTGAGAAGGAGATGTTATTGGAGTGAGCGAGAAGAGCTTAAAGGGAAAAAATGGCAGTCAACCTAATAACAAATAACTAAAAATAATTAGTTGATTATAGTACATGGCAAGGAAAACAACCAGACATCATGCAGGGTAATTCCCTACCAGTTGGGCTCTTTCCAACTTCTCTTCACATACACGTACAGACTTCGTGGCTATTGACTTCGTGGCTTCAATAACCGTGAAGATACTTTCAAAGGGCTTCAATCAACTATATAAGTTCTTCATGCTCATGAAGCCTCTAAATTACGGATCGTCTAAATCTTATCACAATATATCAGCCATAAGACTTTAATAACAAATGTAAACCATGAAACAAAACAGATGCACCTATAACTTGGATGCCAATCCTGCAGGTGTGTCTACCAGAGAATTTACATGCGTCTCTTCAAGCTTCCACAGCAATGAGACGCGTTCAGCGACTGCTCTTTTCTGCCCTCGCTGAAGCAAGTCCCAAGCATACTGTATAACGTTCGATGGAAGACTGAAGGCCATTTGTGGAATCACTTCTCCGCTGTCGTTTACGCGACCGTTACTGGTCATCATAGACACGACATGCCCTGTTTTCTGGTCAAATAGAGCTCCTCCAGACGACCCGTTCCAACAGCCTGCGGACGATACCAAGAGAACAGGCATTTCATTGCTTTCTTCCGCTTGTCCTGTTTGACTATCGACATTGACAGACATGCTGTGGAGATCAACCTGCCGATATAGATCCATAGACACGGACCGGGAAATTATACCGGAAGAAGTCAAAGGCTGAAAAGGCAGATTTCCTGTTCTTTGAGGATAAACAAGGCCGTAGCCCAGTGACCTCACTTCCTGACCAACATTGTAAGACCCTTTGTAAAGAGTAGCAGGAATAGCGCGTTTGCTGGGAAACGATCGGGTCAGTTCTAAGAACACCATATCCAAGCCTGACAGTGGGTTTCCGAGGATATTAAGCTGTATAGCTTCGGTGTCTGAAATCCACGCAGCAACGTGCTTACACTCATTTCCAATTAAGTGCATGTTAGAGACTATCGTTTTGCTGTCAAGTAGGATTCCTGATCCCCAACCTCTTCGCAAATTAGTGTATTGAACCTCAATCATGACCACGCCGTTGAACATGAGCCACGGGAAAAGCAAGTCAGTAATTTTGGGTTTTGCCTGGTTTGACCGTGGTGGAACAGATTTCACCCTCTTGGCAAGAGATTTCAATACTACAGTCCATGGAACGACTACCGTTAAATCGCCCTCTCCAGAACACTTTTTGAGACTTCCAGCTACTAGCCCAACACACCGTCCAAGCTCAGACATTGGCTTAGAAACAAACACAGGGCCTCCATCCATTCCGTCAAGATACCTCAAGTCGCTTAAAATAAAAGAAATCTCTTCATTTTTAGGACCTGTTGAAATGTAAGAAACGCTCCCAGTATTGAGATAACCGAGAAATATGGCTGGGTTCACCAAAGCAAAAGGGCTGCTGTGGACTGTCAATCTGTTGCTATCCAGTCGGTTAGCCTCGAGTACCTCTAGTTCATTAGGAAATTCAATTTCCCGCCATGTTGTCTTAAAATTGAGCTTCGAGGTCATTTCTCGTGGCGCCTTAAGAACTGACAGCGAAATCTTGGTGCGATCTTTGTTGTTCAGTGCTTTGGGAAGCAGGGAGTATCCCGACGAAGTAAAGGGAGATATAGCGTCGCTGATACTTGCTAAATTGTCTGTTCCAATGAGAGACAATTGATACCAATCTACGGCATCTGCAGTTACGATTGTCAGCTAGGGTCGTCTTTTACCAAATCGAATCCTTACCTTCAGTAACTAGATCTGAAACAGTCACCAATATCCGAGCGCAACTATAAGCAAGTTGAGGTATCACCGGGGACCTATTTAGGGGTCGTCAGTAGGAACTGGTAGACGGTTCCAGTATGACTTACAATGTGAGGACGTAGGATTCCTGGGGACCCCACAAAAACGTTGCGGAAGACCCGTAAGTCTTGACACCCTTTCCTGCATTCAGGTCATCGCTGGACCTTGCAACATCTATTCTCAGAGCTGCTGGCACGTATCTCCAAGCCATCGTAGTGTATTTGCAGGCTTGAGCTCATGAGTGCGAAAGGACGGTTTTCAAGAGCAAGAAGAGTGGAGGTGACCATTCCTAGGTTTATTTAGCGCTTGGGACCTAGTGCCTAAAACTTAGTACATGGTACTTATGACTTTCAACTGGGGAGACAGCACTAGTTAAATATATGCGCGGCGCAACCCAGTAACCTAGGCAACGTGTGACATCGAGTGCGGCTTAGGCGCATGGTAGAGTCCTTTCGGGCGAACTAAAGCAAACGGTTTAAACCAGCTGCAGCTAGATACCAGTACTTAAAAAAATTTTAAATCGGCAATACTTCTTTTTTTTCTTCTTCTACCATATCAATAAAGATTTTCAAGAGACACTTTACAGTCTCACTTACAACTGTTAATCGCACGACTGGCCTTTTAGGGTTCTACTCTCGTGTTTGTCAAATTTCCAGAACTCCTTCTTTTTGCAGATCAGGTTCTTAAATTGATTCTAGTCGACGTTAAGAAATTCCCGTTGAGACTTAATATTACAGACGCACCGCCGTACGATACCAGACCGACCAAACTGTGAACCGGTGTACTAAAGAAAGAAGAAAGAACGAAGAAAAATGACTGAAGAAAAGACAGAGATTCATGCTGAAAGCAATTCTATAGGAGCAGGAACAGTTCCTGCTTCGAGTGAGCATGGTGCCGTTGTTGGGTCTGACCAGGCTAGCAGCACTAATAGCGAAAAGTTCAGCAAAGACGAAAAAGCGGACGCTGTTACTGAGGCCGAGTTACCAGAGACTGGCAGTGAAGTTGACCATGCGACCCACCAAAAACGGCTCAAACCTCTCGCTTTTCTCAAAACCAGACAGTTTTGGATCGTTTTGATTATCGGCCAGATTTTGTCTCTCAGTATCACGTCTACTAACACTCTGACGACGTACCTGGCAAATGGCGGTAACTCCATGCCCGCCTTCCAGAGTCTGTTTAACTACGTGCTGCTTTGCATCATCTTTGTTCCGTACACTTTTTACAAGCTGGGTTTCAAAGGTTATTGGAGGATGGTGTACACGTCTGGGTGGAAGTACTTCATCTTGGCGTTTTTGGATGTGCAAGGAAACTATTTCATTGTCAAGGCGTACAACTACACCAATATGCTTGCTGCTGCCCTTCTCGATAACTTGTCTATTGTGTTTGTCGTTATTCTGTCGTTTCTCTTTCTAAAGGTTCGATACCACTGGACTCAGATCCTTGGTATCCTGGTTTGTATCGCCGGTGTTGTTCTTGTAATTGTCTCCAACTTGCTTACGGGCCAAAACTACAAGGCAGTGGACGCCCTCAAGGGTGATCTGTTTGTGGTTCTTAGCGCTTTTTGTTATGGCTCTTCTAACGTCATTGAAGAGTTTTTGCTTTCAAAGCGTCCTGTATACGAGGTTCTGAGCCAGATGGGGTTTTTTGGAATGTTTATTATTGGAGTTCAAGCTGCCATATTTGAGCGCAACTCAATCGCGGAAGCTCATTGGAGCGGGAAAGTTGGTGGTTACTTTACCGGCTACACGCTGTCGCTGTTGATTTTGTATCTTTTAGCACCCATCATGTTCCGCATGTCTTCCAGTGCTTTTTACAATATTTCACTGCTGACCAGTGATTTCTGGGCTCTTTTGATTGGTACGAGAGTCTTTGGGTACTATGTGTACTGGTTGTATCCTGTGGGATTTGTATTCACTGTTTTGGGTGTTGTCATTTACTACTTGGTGCCTTTGACACCTCTGGGTGAGTCTATCAAGCCCTGGCTGGGCGAAAACCAAGAAAAAGGAATTGTTGGATTTGGAACCGGAAAAAAGGCCGAGACTGTTCACGGTCAAGAGACTGAGGCTGCGAGCAACAATGTGACTCCTACTGAAGTTTAGCCTAGTAAAATTTCACGTCCTTCATTGATTTAAACCGATCATAGCACTGTAATAATAACAATAATAACAACAATGGTCTCAGAAAGATATCATTAGACAGTTCCACCGTTTAGCAGCAGCATCAGTGTCAAGGCCAGTTAAAGTCCGACCTTGCCAAAAACTTCCGCTACTTGATCTATGCCTTCGTATTCCGGCACGTCAAATCCCCATTTCTTCGCAAACTCCTTTGAAATGAATCTGCCACCCACAAAATGTCTTCCTTGAAAAAAAGTGGCGGCTTTTTTCGGGCAGGTCAATGAAACGAGCACGTCTGGCACATAGTCACCTTTATTTTCAGTACTAGTTCTACCAGCACTAGTACCAGACGATTGCAAAGGCGGGCCGTTATCTACATCCCAGGAAGACGGAATATCTACTGCTGTGACCATCACTTTGTTTCTTAGTCCGCTCGCACCTGTACTTGCACTCGCACTCTTTGGCAGCTGGCTATTTTCTCTCAGCAACTCAATCACCTTTCCAAACGGTTCTCTGATCGGGGGCTTAAACGAAAACCCAAACAGCGCATCAACGATATGATTTGTCACAGAAAACTGTCTTGCGACGTCCTCTGTGGTTTCAATTACGGGAATTCCCAGATTGCGGAGCTGCACCTCGAGTCGCTGAAGATGGGGATGCTTTGATTTGCGGGGATAGTAGACGGTGAGAGTGTAGCCCATGAGGTGTAAATGGCGGGCTGCGACTAGACCATCTCCGCCTGTTTTTATCCAAATTTCGCTGGTTAGTGAGTGTACTACCAGAAAGAAAGAGAAGAAGAAGAAGAAACAACAGTTTACGGGGTTGCACGGGAATGAAATAAGAGAGCCCAAGAGACTGACATACCGTTGTTTCCAGGCCCAGCGAGAATCAAAACATGATTCGCATTTTTCTCAGCCTTTACCGGAACTGAAAGTGGTAGTTGCTCATGTTCTTGTTTCTGAGACGATTTTAAAGCCAACTTTGAAATAGGATTAACTTTGTAAACAGCTTGAGCTACGCTCAATCCTGCCAATTCCATCTGTAGCGAGTGTGTTAGCTGATCAGATGTTTTAGTATACAACAAAAGCGTTCACCGCGTACGGTGTTAAATGTGCTCAACACATTCACTATGTCCAATGTAGAGCATACCAATTGATCAAGCGAAAAGCCTCCAGCGGCAGACATCAGTTCGACATCAATAGCAGCAGCAGTAGAAGCAGATACCTATAATACGCCATACAGCATACCACCACAACCTCATATATCAAATGACCTGCAGTTGCAGGTCATAAGAAGAAGCGTGAAGTATGATCATGTTAGTTATGGTTCCTTTGGGAAAGAGAGTTTGAGGCAATGCTGTGGAAATGTCGTATAGGATCTTGTAATGCTCAAGCTTCCCGAGGGTCAAAGTGGGTGAGTTGGTGGGCTCAATGTATGACTGTACTTACAAATCTCATGATTGATATATATTGATATATGTTGACCAAGTAGGTTGTTGCTTTATGGTGAATATAACTGAGCTGGATTAAGATATTGATATCTTACATCAAGCTTGCTCGAACGTAGTCAAGTTAAAGTAACGAAGTTGCAGTATCAAGTCGGAGAGGGTTGAATTTATAGTTCTAGATTTGGGTGTGCTTGGGATTCGGGTTGAACGTATGATGTACACATGATAGTTGCTGATCTTCTCTACCATACAACAGTTTTCTGCACATATATGGTGATTTCGGTCAATACAGTGAACATGAAAGAGGTTATAAGAATACAGGTGTAGTTTGTCATTATGGTTATAGTAGCAATCGTTAATCGTTAACGCGTTCTCGTTTGTTATAGAATCTAAAACTAATCAACATACTGAGGCAAAGCAAATTCGTTCGAAGAAAAACAAGGTCTCTCATGTTATAATTGCCAGGAGAAAAATATATAAATAAAAGCAGAGGATTGTTCCAGATCATGGAATCATGCGACTACCGAGGTCATACTACCGAAGTTGAGGAAATACATCCAGCAACGAAGAAGGCCCTCTCGCATCCGGCTTTTGATTGCCAAACGCATTCCAAAACCTCAACGTTTCATCCCCCGCACCCGTCACAATCGTCTTACCGTCCGGGCTCATCGCAAGATATAGCACTCTGTAAGTATGCCCCGTCAGCGCCGCAACCTGCTGCATCGACGGATACTTCCATATCACAATTTGGTTCTTAGAGTACCCATGCGTTGAAACTAGTTCATTGGACGTTTTGCTCCACGCCAGGTTGCAGACTTGACTTCCAGTGTCGACCTCATTCAGGCATGTTCCTGTCAGCGTGTTCCAAAACCGGATACGCCGGTCCGCGGTACCGCCGCCAGTAGCAAGTAGCCCGCGCTGATGAGGACTCCATGCCAACGCCTTGACTGCGGCCAAGTGGTCTGTGAACTTGTATAGCGGCGTTTCGTCCAGCCCATCCCATATAAACAGCCTATTATCATTGCCCCCGCTTGCCAACTGATTCTCATCGGCATTCCATTTTAACCCACACACCTCTTGCTTGTGCCCTGTTAGTCGTTTGATGTAATGCTCAGGGATACGCACATCGCGATGGAGAATGGAGCGATCGCGGCTCCCCGATGAGAGGACATGCTCGTTCCATGCAAGAGATCCAGCGCGCATGTCATGGCCTGTCATTGTCCTTACTCGCTTACACTTTTCGGCGTCCCAGATCTGGACGAGCCCTTTTTTCGTGCCCACCGCCAAATGAGTACCGCGTTTGATCCACGAAATCGATGTCACTGCGTCATCTGATCCCAGATCACAGAGCTTGCCGACTGTGCTCGTCTGGGCTTGCCAAAGATATACACAACTGCCTAATCCTACTCCAAGGGTATTTTGAGAGCCCCAGTCGACTAGATTGAGGTAGAAATCGTCTACCAGATCCGGAGCGTCTAGAACTTTGTACGGAATTTTAGAGACACCTCTAAGCTGTTTCCGGGGAGAAAGAAGAAGCCGGTGGGATTCTGGGCGTATCGGAGATATAGAGTACATTTCATGGCGAGGATCTATGCCAGCGTGAACGTTCCTGTTTGTGTTGGCCGAGTTTACAGAAGAGCGAGTCCCCCGGCTTGTAGGCGTAGATGGATAACCGGAGTAAGAAGTGTTCTCATCAAACCTGTGTAAATCTTCGTCAAGTTCTAATGGCGGAGATCGTTGGCGACTTCGAGAGGAGCTCGCGCTTGATGGTGTAATGGCAGGGAAGTCATTATCGAGGCCGGTAGTAGAATATGCTTTTGAGCAGTTCGGAGATCTGTATCGAAACATGTTGCCATTTGGCGTTGTTGGAGCCGAGCGGCTCGATCTTGGAGGAGTTGTAGGGTCTCTTGCTAAACGGTCGGCATAGGCGGTTGTCGTAGGGGATATTAAAGTGGAGTTAGACAGGGCTGAGGGTACCTGATTTCCAAATATCTCGGCCTTAAGTACAGTGGAGAAGGTGCGATTTGCTTCTTCAATCTTTTGGTGGCTGATTTCAGTGGGAAGGTTGGGTTTGTGTGCAGTTTCATTTTCGTCTTTCACGAGGCTGAAGGCCGCTTGAAGATTGATTCCATTTCGATTTGGAATGTAGCGATCTCCGTACTGAAGCCTGCTCTTTTTCCGAGTCGAGCGAGAAGGAGAGACAGGCTGTCGTGGGGAGCGGTGAATGGAATTGGGCTGGCTTGTTGGTTGGCTGTGAATTTGCTGGCTGGGTGTGCTTGGCCTGCTTGGTATCCGGGTTCTTTGTGTTTGACTTGACAATGTGGAGGTTGATGCAATGCTCGGTTCGTTTACAGCGCTGTTGCTGTCTGTGATTGTGTCGTTATTGGTAGCAGTAGAGTCGGTAGAGGCAGTATTAACAGGAGGCGACATATTTAGAGGGCAGTGTGGTGAATGAGGAGGAAAAAAAGTTTGGGAAGCTTGAGGATCACAGTAGCAGTGATGGATGTCGTTTCGAGTTGTTAGGAGGTAGCATCAACACAAGTGCGTAAACGGTTTCTGTGTGTGCAGTGGGTATCCAGTTCTGACAAAATTCAAACACTACGAACTGCGTTCATACAAAGTGGAATGAGGTGTGGAAAGCCTGTTTGAGAGACGTTTTAGAAGCTTCTTGCTTGTCTCCGGGACCAGAAGAAGGAGGAATAACCAAATTAAACTGGATTAAAATGGAATAAAATAAAATAAAATAATATAAATTAAGGTGGAGGGTCTTCTATGTAATATATATGCACAGGCTTAGTCAATAGAATGATACCATTATCTTATATAAGGATATATGCTTAACAGTGGAGGTGGAAACAGGGATATTATAGGTGGACAGAAAAAAGTGATAAAAGACAACATGGAGTGCCGACTGACAGGACAAAATGACATCAGACAGTGGACAGTGGACAATAGAACTAAGCAGATACAGCAGCAATGTTACTCTCTCAACATGGAAATTCACTGATCAAGATCAGGTAATGACCTGGCCTTATCCATGTATGAACAGTTACTTTCAGCACCATCTTTGCCATGATTTGCAGAAGTCAAAAGAACCAAGTGCATGATTTAGGAGGCAAATGAGTTTTCCAGTAGATCAAGCTTATCGAGACCTTTAAAAACCTTCTCAGGTGATGACGACTGCTTCAACTACTCAAGACGCTTCAGGTCCACCGACGGGCGTATAGCTGAAAGGATGCAATCACGGTAGAGCTATATATAGTGCTGTGGCAGGGAGGGTTATCATCTTGTTGATGGCTATTCGAACTTAAGCTTGAGCAACATTATGGCCATTTTGCATTGATTCTAATCATTTTCTCCTGAGCTTCAAATCTCCTGCTTTTTCAAATTCCACGCTCGGGAAATTTTGCATTACAGTATTCCATCTCTCATCTCAAATACAAATATTCCCACACTTTGCGGACTTTGTAGGGCTTTGCACGACTTCACTAGACCTTTTCACAATTTTTGTAATTATTTTGAACCTTCTTGCAATTTCCTTCTGTTTCTTCCCAACCTTTTTCCCATCACATCCACCTTCATCTGCTGTCTCAGCTCCTGCCGTTTTTTCTTTTGCGTAACCTCCTCAATCACTACCACTATCAACTTTAGCTCACTCCATATTCTACACAGCCGACAAACTGCCACGTTTGCCTTGGCCTTTCCATCATGAATCTGCAGGGTCCTGGTCTCGGTCTCTCTCTGGATCTCGTCCCCATCTCTGCCGACACAACCACTACTACCACTGACTACTCTAACCAGCTTTCAACTGTTTCAACAAACACAACCTCCGCATCTGAAGGCTCTTTTACTCGCATGTCTTCTCCAGACACCATAGTCCCCAGCGACACCGAAATGTCCTCCCCTAAAGACTCCAGCGTTCCTCAAGACATGACACCTTTTCGCCAGTGCAGCCCCATCGAACTCCTGCCTGCAGAACTCATCACCCACGTATTTTCCTTTCTTAATGACAAGGAAAATCAGTGGTCGACCCTTCTTGTTTGCAAGTCCTGGTACTCCGCCACTGTTGACACCCTGTGGTTTAGACCCAACATTCTTTACCCGTCCACTCTCAATACCCTCCTCAACACTTTGGACACACCACCTCGACAGCTCACTCTAGACTACGCTTCTCTCATTCGACGTGTAAACCTCACTAACCTCGCCAGAAATGTAGAAGATGAGATGCTTTTGCGAATGCAAACTTGCACAAAGCTTGAACGCCTGACCCTGGCTGGCTGCACAAAACTGTCTGATGAATCGCTCGTGCCACTGCTCCAGTGCAACAAGGGCATTCTCTCCGTCGACATGACAAACCTCGAGCTGGTAACAGACAAAACCCTAACGACTTTGGCCACCAACTGTTCAAAACTGCAGGGCTTATATGCATCTGGCTGCAAAAACATAACCGACCAGTCCATACATACTTTGGCTTCAAACTGTCCCAGCTTAAAGCGAATGAAACTGAACGGGTGTCTGCATCTCACTGATGGAGCCATTCGCAATCTCATTTCACTCTGCCCGCTACTAGTAGAATTCGACGTCACTGGATGCAGCAACATAACTGACGAGACCGCCCATTTAGCGTACATGCTATTGCCTCAACTTAGAGAATACAGAATTTCTCTCAACATGAACATCACCGATCGCACCCTCTTGGCTTTGCCTCAAAAGGCAGTCTTTGACAAACTTCGCATCATGGACTTTTCTGGCTGTGGCCTCATTACTGATGAAGGCATCAGGCGGCTGGTTGCTGTTGCTCCTCGGCTTCGAAATGTGGTGCTTGCCAAGTGCTACAACGTGACAGACAGAGGCCTCCTTCATCTCACGAAACTGGGCAGAAACCTTCACTACATGCATCTAGGCCACTGCAACAACATTACCAACGTGGGCGTGAGCAATCTTGTCAAGGCGTGCAATAGGATTCAGTACATTGACGTGGCCTGCTGCAATCAACTCCAAGACCAGGCTGTTAGAGACATTGCCCAGCTGCCAAAGCTACGCCGCGTTGGACTTGTCAAATGCCAAAATATTACAGACCAGGGCATCCATGCATTTACCTATCGCAACGGTCAAGAAAATACGCTCGAGCGAATCCACCTTTCATACTGCACAAGCATATCTCTAAGTGCTATCACACACTTAGTCAACTCTTGCCAACGCCTCACTCACTTATCATTGACAGGTGTCCCTTCATTTATGAGAGAAGACTTGCTTCGGTACTGTCGAGATCCTCCTGCCGAGTTCACGCAGCACCAACAGCAAGTGTTTTGCGTTTTCAGTGGTCATGGTGTAAAGCATCTACGAGACTATCTCAATCATCTTGCTAGCGAGCACCGCATGGACCACCGCCGGCCTGTAAGCGAGTACATAGCTGCGCACATGGACGCCAACGCTCTTGCAGGCGACAACCTGGCATTCCCAAACAATCTTGCACATTTACATCAACAGCTGATTCCTGATTTAAATCCTCTCAACCCATACGCTATGCAGATGGCAAGACTTTCACAACATGAAAGAGATGAGCTTATCAGGCAACTAAATGCAAATCATCTCGTTCACCTCACGCCTGAGCAGCATGAAGAACTTCGCGCGGGGGCTACCGTAGATGCTGTGCCTGAAGCCGAAGTTGAAAATGAAGACCAGTATCGTGGCCTCCCTACGCAAAACCAATTTCAAGAACAAATGAACCTGTTGAACGGCGAGGGCATAGGCCCTGTGAACGGTGCGCGTGCTCCTGGACGGCTAAGAACACTGATGAACGTAGCTCAGCAGCTTACAGCAGCATCGCAGAATCGAAACGGTCAAGGTCCTGGGCGGGGTCGGGAGCCGGAGCACGAACAAGAGCAGGGGCATAATCGCGAACAGGAACAGTCTCAGTCAGACGTAGACATGTAAAATGAGTATCCATCACCTTTTTATTACTTTTCATTATTTATTGAATACCATGCTGGGTAAGAGCATGGAAGTGTTGGTTGTTGGCAAGTCCCAAAGAGGCATCAAGTAAACAAGCAGCAGCCAATAATTCCATATTCTTTCAGAGACTAATACTGTTTGTTTATTTTCATTTATTTTATATTATTTGTTTTTTATTCTGATTCTCTTATTTATTTGAGAAATACCAGGCTCCTCTTCTTTCTTTCTTCTTCCTGTCTCATCGAGCCTTTACCTGGAAGTGTCATCTCTATTGAATCTACTTCATATTACTCACGTTCTCCTAAGAATCAAATTCCAATTGGTCCCTTGTCGTTGCCTGTTCAGCCATTCTGCTGCACACTGCTGTAAGAACAAGATCTCGGAACCAACCACCTCGTTCACAGAAAGCTAAGTCACGTCACAAAGACCTATTAGACCCAAACGGAACAGTTCTAAACAGACCTTGGATTGGCCTCTTGCATCTCTTGTTCAGACATTCCATCGACAAGCCTCTCATACTAGAAAGAACGCGTCAAGTATCCTTTCTACGATTTCCGTGGATCCTTTCCGAATTTGCAGACAAGACCATACTTCCATTCCTTCTTACCTACTCTTTCCAGACTGAACAAACTGATAATTGAAATAATTTTGTTGATTTATTTCGTTCTCTGCACGCGTCGCCATTTCGAATTTTATTTTTCTATTTTTCTCACTTTCTTTCCTTCGAACCTTCCCACAACCTTTTACGCGTTTCACCACTGACTCGTCTACAACTTCGTTTCCTCAGGACTGACACGTTACCTCAAATATGAACACAATCCAGGTATATATTCTCTACTGCTTACATCTCTGTCCCTCCAACCTTCTACCAAACCACTCTCTAACATTCTTAATAGGGCCGTACTCGTTCTCGCAAAATGGAAGAGAATCCAGCAAGGATGACATCTCGCGCTACGCGAACTAAAATAGCTGCTGCCGCAAATGGAGACAGCACTCAAGCTACTAATGGTTTGCTAGCAGGTAAGCTCCCTGGCCGCCGAAGAGCTGCCTTGGGAGACCTGTCGAACATGGCCAAGCCCCAGGGCGTCAAGGTACCAGAAAAACTCCTATCCATCAAATCCAACGACAACAACTCCCATCAACAAACGACTGATGCTAGCATAAAGGCACGCGTTAAGAGCATCCCTACTAGCACACTAAATTCTAGAAGGGGCTTATCACACAAGGTTCGCATTGAAGCTTCTTCTAACACATCAAATACCTCTACCACAGCGGCTAAAAATGGAAATTCTCATTCTTCGCTGCCTCTTGTGGTCCAGCCAGGCCGGCTAGATACAAACGGCAACTCGTCTTCTTCCAACATCGACGCGCCTGGAGCCGTGTCGAGCTCTCATGCCTCATCAACGTCGTCCTCGACTAACCCTTCGTCAACGTCTTTAAAGAGGACGCGTACCCCAGACGACGTCAATGACTCCAAGGCATCTATTGTAAATGACGGATACTTTGTGGAAGAGCAAGTTGCGACGCGTGCAAAACGACCACGAACACAGGAATGGGATGACCTAGATGCAGAGGATTTTGATGACCCACTAATGGTTGCTGAGTACTCTGATGATATTTTCGAGTACCTGTACGTGTTAGAGAAAAAGTACATGCCCAACCCAGACTACATAGAGGACCAGAAGGACCTTGGCTGGCAGCAACGTGGATTGTTGATGGATTGGATTGTGGAGATCCACACTAAGCTTCATTTGCTACCTGAAACACTGTACCTGGCATGCAATATTGTTGACCGGTTCATGACATTGCGCGTAGTTAATTTAGACAAGATTCAGCTTGTTGGAGTTACGGCACTTCTGTTAGCAGCAAAATACGAAGAAGTGTTTCCGCCCGTGTTGCAATATTTTGCGTTTCTGACTGGCGGCAACTTTGACGAAAATGATATCTTGAGCGCCGAAAAGTTTCTTCTGCAAGTGCTAGAGTTTGAGCTGTCATATCCCAACCCACTGAACTTTTTGCGGAGGATTTCTAAGGCAGACAACTATGACGTGCAGTCACGGTCTTTTGGCAAGTATCTCTTGGAGGTGTCTGTCGTGGACCACCGGTTGTTGCAGTACCCGCCGTCGATGCACGCGGCGGCGGCCATGTATGTGTCACGTCACATTTTGGGTAGACCAGAGTGGACTGCCAATCTGGTGCACTATTCTGGAGATTTCAAGGAGGCAGATATCTTGCCTGTGGCGCGCCTGCTAGTGAAGTACCTTTCGGGGCCGGTTGAACATGAGGCGTTATTTAAGAAGTATGCGAGTAAGAAGTTTTACAAGGCTTCAATTACTGCTCGTCAATGGGCAAAAGCAAACAGGCATTTGTTCATGGCGGCAGCCCCGGCTGTAGCAGCAGTGAAATCAGAGTCTTTGAGGTCTAACTCGGAAAGATCAGACAACTTGTCTTTGGCACCATCAGCATCAGGAACAGGATCTGATCAAGATTTGAAAGTTTGGTTCAAAAATGAAGAATACTAGACAACTAAACAACTGAACATCTGAATGACTGTACAACTGTACAACTGAACAATTGGAAAAAACTGAACTGATTATGAACATCTGAACCACTGATTAACCACCAGATCACAATAACAAACAAACGAAAGAGAGGGACCCTCGTATGCTTATTTTTATTATTACTTGTTACTATTATTACTACTACTATTATCATTATTATCATTATCATTTTTTTCCAATATTTTATATCATGGCTGGCGCTAGTATTGAATACTATCAGTGTTCATTTATTCCAGTGCTACTTTCAAGCAAGTCTTTTCAACCAAATATTTTCGTATAAATAGCCACCTTCACATAGAAATAGCCGAGTACATCGAACGTGATAGCAAATACAAATTGTTACTATAAGCAAGTAAATAGTCGTAGTCTAATTGAGAAAAGATTTACCAGTAGAGTAGTATGGCAGCTACAGCATACACAGGGTGAGTTGAAAGAAAAAGAGAATCAAACGCTCTCTCAAGCTCAACTTTCGCTTAACTTTCAAGGCCTCCGTAATGACCAAACTGATCTAATGCAATGGATTGCAAATTTGTGTTGTTCATGCTTGGGTTCATATCTGGGTTATTGTCCGTGTGGATGCTTGAGTAACTTGAGTCTAGCGTTGTATTGTCAACGCTCGGATTCACGTTTGAAGTCACATTAGAAGTCATGGCTGAGTTCCAATCCTGCAACTGCAACTCGGGCGCATTCAAAAACGCGTCTTCTTCCGAGAAAGACAACGGGAGTGACCAGTTAATTGGCGGAGACATGTCTGCGTGCATTTGTGATGGCGTAGAAGAGTGTGAAGATGAGAGTCCGGGAGTACTCGCATGCGCAGGTATAGAATACAATGATGTAACTTCCGGATTTGACGAAACGCCTTGTGACTGTAGCGACGTTTGCCTTTTTAGTCGTTCGCGATACTGTTGTTGTATCTGATCAAGACTTTGTGCTCGTGTTTGCCCTAATTCCTGATCTTCCTGTACTACGCTCTTCAATGTTGACATTCCCCCATTACCACCGTTGCCAGCCCCATTTTCCACATTTCCAGGTCTTCCTTGATTTTTGATCATATTAAAACCAATCCCATTTATTGTAGCGTATCCTTGACCAGCAGATCTGGAGTTTTCAACATTAAGGCTTTCGTTAACAGCGTTAGCAGCATTAGCAGCATTAGCAGCATTTGAACTATCATTTGCAAATGCGTGTTCTGTATTTGCATACAGTTGCCGCCTTTCCAAATTCACCCGGTTCTGCTGTGAAAATAGGCACCCTGGGCCTGGAAATTCAGGGCTTGCGCTTTCAGGGCTTCTAAAAGGTTTGGACGAAGGCTGCATTTTCGTCCACATGCTGATCTCGGGCTCCATGTCTTTAGAAAACCGGGCCGCCATGCCTGATTTCGTAGCCCTCGACTTGATGAAGGCATTGAGCTGGTTAATATCTTCTACAATTGACTTTGAAAGTAACTTTTGTTCTTCAGAAATATCATCATTGGTGCTGTCGGTGCCGCCAGCGTCGGAATATCCATATGCATTTTTCTGACCTTGCTCTTTGAAACTTTCTTGGCGATTTGCTAGGTAAGTGCGTCCATCCTCTTCTAAAAATCTTAAAAGAGTTCGTATGGTCATAAAAATGCATAACAACGTACACGGGTTGCGGGCTGTTATGTCCAGCACAGTATCATTGCATGGAAGCTGAGTGATGGCCACGATGTTATTTGCTGCACGTAAACATTGCTTCTTGTATTCATTCGCAGCTATCGAGTCTCCAATTGACAAGCGTCTAAGAACAGCGGCGCGATTTAATGTCAATACAGCGACATTAAAGAGTAAATGGAAATGGACTGAAGCAACGGTTACTGAAATCCCTGCAGGAGAATCGGCGTTGGAACTGAGGGACGGCAGTTGTCTAGATAAGATCGTAAGGTGACTCGATAACTCCTTGTGTTGAGACCACCAGCGTCCAACAGGGTTGCGATCATCAGCCCGCGCCGGATGCTTCGTGAGACGAGCTGCCTTGCTCAAATTGTAAGCAAGTAGAGCGTTTATTGCCAAAGATGATCGTGTACCAATGAAATATAAATCTGGATCTTCTGAGACGGTCTCTAAAGTTTGCTGGTCAACCTCAGGAATTCCCTGCTCAAAATATGTGTCGTTCATAGGCAGTTTTGTGCTGATATCGGCTTCATGAAGAGAAGAAGGCCAGGAGGTACCAAAAGAGAAGCTCTTGTCCAGTACGTAAACACTCCAAAACGTTCTCCGTTTCTCGTCTATTTCAATCTCTACAGCGGAAGCACTTGAGGCCACCATTCCGTCTTGCGTCGATTTACCACGCTGCCTTTTTACATATGGGCTTTCTCGATAAGAACCATCCAGGTCATGAAAATTGTTAAGATGTATGGCTTTAACCACCTTTCCGAGAGTAACCCAGGCGCGACCAAAGCATCCTAGCCTGTTTTCATGATGAACCATAAGCATTGTGGCCTGCACGTAAGACAAGTTGAACATGTTCTGGCCAGACTCTTCTGTTTCGGCCTTGACAAGTAGGTCCATACATTGCCGGTACATTTGAGTTTGCTGGTCAAACAGCTCTCCATCGCCGAGACTTGCTCCTGTAACTAGAATAGCATACATCAGGTAAGGCCTGACGCTTCCTAAGCTAACCATTTTATAAAACCTTTTCTTGTTGATAAACGGTAGAGAGGAGTGAAATCTCATGAAGTAACTTTCAATCAGTTTGGCAATGAGTAACTGGCTGAGGTGGGATTTATTGAGGCCACGCATTTGCAGCGTACTTGGCGACGGCGTAGGGGTGTAGCTTGCAAAATTGTCAGGCCTGAATGATGGTGAAGGCGAAAGATCGCACATGACATCAACTGACGCGAATTCTTGAGTGTCTTGTAAGTAGCGACTGCGCTTGGTGAGCATACGGGTTCCATCTTCGACTTCCCGAGCGCCGTTGACGTCGACAGCCCCTTCATGCGACGCTGTGTGATCTTGCACGAGATCCCTCTTCAGGCCTAGGACCTGTGTGTGTGAGCCGGTGCTGGCAGTGGTGCTTAGCAATTTCTTTTCCAGCTCATTGAGTCTGCCTTCCAGCTTGCGCATGTATCCCTTGACAGGGCCTGACTTTTTCCGTCTTTCTGCGTATTCACACTCAACACCGAGGGTGTTACATGACTGGCAGCTGGGTTTCTGGGCGCCGCATCGCAGCTTCCGTCGTCGGCATCGCTCGCACGCTATATGGGTTTTAACGACGTTGCTCCGTTTTGAAGCGACTTGTTCCTCGGGAGTGGTTGAGGGAGTGGTTGATAAAGAGCTACTTTCAGGCGATATAGAGGCCATTGTCATTAAGAGTGTTTAAGGTGTGAACACGGTAGACCGGATGGACGAAGATGTGGTCGGGGCACAGTTGCTGCTAACGTCGATTCAGCCATCACTTGATTGATGTTGCTTAGATGAGTTTTCGGATGAACTGTACATCCGACGCACGTGATCTTTTAGATCATTCAAACTCGATTAGTAGTAATAGTTTACTAATAAAGCCGAGTTCTCTAATAAACAGCGCTGGCCGCGGTAGTCTCAGATGGGTCTCATTGTAGTGTCCATAGACACGGTCTCCTCTAAGAGTCAGAGCCCACCCACTCCCGTCGCTGGACAAGACTACGCCTTCAGGGGTCTTCTCATCTCTTGATCCAAGTCCTCATTAACAGAGCACACGATAATACGTAGACTAGACGACACTGGCTGGACCGACCTGTAGAACGGAATGAAAAGTTGGCAGTAGAAACGTCCAAATGTAATCAAGAGATTAAGGTTTACGCTCTTATGTTCCACTTTGCTGAGCCATTATCGTAGTAACACTTGTTACTTACGTTGTAGGACGCCTGTGGGAGCTCAAGTCACAAGTTATAAGAGCTATTTTTCTATTTTTCTGGTTTCTGCCTTGAATGCTACTGTCACTGATCGATTCTTCCATGGCTTGTTCTATGACTTAGTCTAAGGCTTGCTCCAAAGCTTCTTCTGCAAATTCTTCTTCTTTTTTACCCATCATCTAAGACCCTCGTATATTACACTGCACCCTAACTTACGTTATCTCTCTTCATTATCATCCTCATTTTTATCTATAGACCTAGCTATTACTTGTACCTAAAAGCCTAGCCTCCTAAGCTTAAGCTTCCCCTTGAGCATTTATTTTGGTTTTGCCGTTATTTTATTGCCCGCATTTCCCTTTCCTTTGCCTACGCATGCACGGTAGCTGGATTCTCAAGATTTCAACCACCTCAAAAACAACTGGCCCACACAAACTAGCACCTTCTTTCTTCTTTTCTCCTCCTTCTCTCTACCTCTCACCTTCTTCCTGGCTTCCACAATACCCTTTCCGCATCTTTTACAAGGCTCTGGCGGACATCCCATTCAACACCTACAAGCTCTCCTAATAGGGCCCCCTGAACTGCTCCTTTTCAGATTCCTGCCTTTTTCTTCTCTTGAGACCCTGGTCAGTTTGACCTAGGCTTCGCCCCAACTCGCTCTGCAACCATGAACGACCTGGACGCCGTCAATGACTTCTCTGACCACCAGCAGTATGTCCTACGCGTGCTTTCCGTGACGGCTTCATGCCTCAGTATAGGTGCGGGCCTGCTGGCGTTCTACCTCTACATATGCATGCGCGTAAAAGTCTTTCGGCACCATCTCATCCTGCTCCTTCTCATGTTTGACTTTGGCAAAGCTGTCGTGCTCCTCTGGTATCCGGCTCGGGTTTTGCTTGTCGCTTCCGCTTACAACAATGCGAATTTTTGTGATGTCGTGGGATTTTTCACGTCTACCTTCATCGAGGGCGCGGACCTGGCTGTTCTCGCCCTAGCTATCCATACCGCACTCTTGATTTTCAGAAAATTCTCAGGCACCGAAGGCGGTCTCTACAAGCATCGATACTATGTATACGCCATCAATTTTCTCCTGCCTCTTGTCATGGCGTCCCTCGCGTTCATCAACAACGGCCGCCATTCATACTCCCCTCTCATTACATGGTGTTATCTTCCCGTGCGACCCACCTGGTATCGCCTGGTGCTTTCGTGGATCCCTCGGTATATTATTCTTATTTCCATTATTTCCATCTATGTCTCCATCTATATTTACGTGAAATTAGAGTACTCAAAAGTGGTGAAAGATTTCAAGCAAAGTCAGACATATTTACATGAAGACTATGAAACAAACAACACAACAAATGACAATACAACACGAGCTAGCAAACTGTTTTCCTGGCTTAGAAGGCCATTTACATCCTCCTCTGTCGAATCCAAAGACACCTCCGCAGTCACTCAGAAGGAACTAAACCCCACCACAAGCCAGCAATCGAAAAAGCCACCGGTTACTTTCAAGGGAATGATCAAAATGGGCTGGCTATCGGTTCTTAGAGGGATTTCATCCCTTCCTGGGTTTTCCTTTCTGTACTTGTCTCGAAATTTTGCCGGTAATGAAGGAAACGGCAATGAACTTCTTGACGAGCGCACGATGGCCATGATTGATTTCCAAAAGGACGCCATGGCGCGGTTCCAAGTGCGGCGCAGTATGATTGAGCGGCAGATTCGATCTATCTTCGTGTACCCCGTTGCCTACGTGTTTCTGTGGCTGGCGCCATTTGCAGTGCACTGCTTGCAATTTAACTACGAGGAAAAACATGGGCCGGTCTTTTGGATCGGTGCAATCGCAGCGTTCATGCAGCCGTTTAACTGCGTCGTAGATACAGTGGCTTTCATGTTCCGTGAGCGGCCGTGGGTAAACCGCGAAGAGCGAATTTTCACCAAGGAAAATGGAGACTTAATCAAGTACCACTTGTTGTTTTTCGTTCCTTGTTCAAGTCACCTCAGAAGCAGGTACCATAGGGAACGAATGAACTCGAGTGTGACAGCGTCAAACAACGAAAACAGCACCACTAATGACAACAACAACGGTAGCGACAGCAATACCGATGGCACTGCGGAACACAACCAAAATCCAAAACAGCAGAGTTATCTGAACTCGACCAACAATAATGCATTCTCAGCATTTGATGCCGATCTGGAACGATTTGCAGGTAGCAGTGGTAGCCCAAAAGCGCAAACAACTCGGAGAGCGACAAGAACCACACTTAGCAATCAAACGTCGTTTAGTGAGCAGACGGCTCAGTCTGGAAAAACAGTAGTCAATGGCAACTATGCCAGCACTTCTAATAAACATGGCAATACCAGTGGCCGACCACCACAATCACAACTGCAAGGCAACAAGAACACATTTCCAAACAGCGACGATCCGTTTTTGGCTACAACTGCAGGAAGAGCTTTCGAGACGGGCGGAGATGGCGCTGGAGAGGAAAGTGACGGCTCAATGGATCTCATGGAATTTCTGCGATAGCCACATCTCTTTGCTCGTCGTTATATTGCTGTTCACTCTTTATTCATTAATTAACTGGCCCATGATTTCATCATCTATATGTAAACATCTGGTATATTTTTTTTTTGTGCATTCTAATCTTCGTTTTATTCTTTTATTTTATTTCAACATAAATACACGGTTTTACTATATGACGCGCATCATGATATCGTGAGTATGGACTACGACGTGATGTGGATGTTGAAAAAAAGATTGCTCATCTTTATTATCACTGCAGCATCCTATACAGTTATATTTAAATCAAGTTCTTTGCAAGCAAAAGTTCAGCAATCAGGATACCAGACCCTGCCGCTCCCAAAATAGTGTTGTGCGACAGGACAACAAACTTGACATCAAACACAGGATCAGGCCTGACTCTACCCACCGACACCGCATACCCTGCATCACGATTGCGGTCCAGCCTTGGCTGTGGTCGGTCATTCTGCTCCAACACATGGATCACTTTTTTTGGTGCAGAGTGAGTTTTCAGAGTCTGCGCTTCAGTCGTGTACGCTGCAAAGGCGGCCTTGATTTCGTCTACAGATGGAGCAGGCGATCTTGCAAATTTGACGCTCACGCAGCCGGTATGTCCGTCAGTGACGGCCACCCGCGTGCACTGGGCCGAGATCTTGAGGTCATCGCCAGGGATTATGTCGAAGCTGACGCCGTCGGAGCCTACCCCGCCAAGAATCTTGCGTGGCTCCCATTCAAGTTTGTCTTCCTCACCGCCAATGTAAGGAATAATATTGTCGAGAATGTCCATAGACGGGACGCCGGGAGAAAAGCCTGCACCAGAGAGAGCCTGCAAAGTGGTTACAGTAACCGCTTCCAAGGGGCCGAACTTTTCTTGGAGGGCCTTGAGGGGGACGACGAGTCCCGCAGTGGAGCAGTTGGAGATGCAAATCTGGAATCCTGCGGCCTTGCCCTTCTTCAGTTCTTTGACTTTTGCGTAGACGTCGAGATGCTCAGGGTTAACAGTAGGCACTACTAAAGGCACTTCCGGTGCTCTTCTATAGTTCTTGGCATTCGAAATGACGACAAGGCCAGCCTCTACAAATGCCTTTTCAATGTCACCCGCATAATCTGAGTCCAGTCCCGAAAACACAATATCGCAGTTTTTGAAATTTTCAGCAATGCATTCTTGTACAACAATGTTCTCAGCAGATTCGGGAAGGAGGTTTGTTTGTTTCCATTCGACAGCGTCAATGTACTTTTTGCCGGCTGACCGTTTGGATGCGCCGAGAACGGAGAGTTCGAAATCGGGATGTTCTGACAGGAGAAGAATAAATCTTTGGCCAACGCTGCCAGTGGCGCCGAGGACGCCTGCTTTCTTAGTAGGTGCCATTGTATGAAGGAAAGGTTAAGTGTCAGATAAGTATAATGTGTCTTGAAAGGAAGAAGAAAGAAAGATGAAAAAATCAAGAGATGAATTTAAAATAAAAATAACTATAATGAGTCAAAACTGCTTTTTTGAATTTCTTCACAAACGCTGCAGCCGTGCAAATGTGGCTTTTTTATGTCGAACTTGGCCACTTCTTTTTCAGTAGCTTAGATGTCTTTAATGAGGACTTGTGTAAATTTGTATAAACTCATCTAAACCGCTCTTATGAATGACAGCACCCGAAGCATCAGCATGTGCTTAGCTCTAATGGACCTTAGCTCCAATTGTTCTGATAGTCTTCACGCATCACAAACAAAACCTCCCAAAATGCCCTAACCACATGCTTCTCAGTTACATTCGCTTCATCCATGCACAGTTTGATTCACCCTTTCTATGCTAAAATTTAAACAAACCGCTTCTTCACAACAAAAGAAATGGGTAGCCGAATACCGCCATTTTTGAGCCCATCGGATGTTTCTGGCTCTAGCAGGCTTGCTGGCAGGTCAACTGGGACGGGCATTGGTACTGGTAGGCCTCGTGTGTCACGCAAAGACCGGATCGTTCAGTCTACAGATATTGATGCGCTATCGTCAAAATATTCTGCTTTCAAAAAAGGATACTTGCAAGACCCTTATTTAGAATCAATTGTGGCTAGCACAATAACTCACAGTGGTTCCAGTCGGCCAGCTGCCAGCTCGTTTATACCAAAATTACCGGTCATCAACATTGGTATGTGGCTGCAATTGTGTAATTGTAGCTATTCCTTTTTCTATAGCCATGGTCTGTTGAAAAAGGGATTTATGCTAACTTTTTAGGAAGCAGTGTGCGCCATTTCGCAATGAGGTCGCTTGTGGATCTGTTCCTGGAAAACAATGAAGCATGCCAGATCATATCTTTGGGCGCAGGATCTGATACAAGAGCTTTTTCTTTGCTCGCTCAATTCAATCGTGGAGAGTCCAGCGTCAGAAAGATACTGTATCATGAGCTGGACTTTGAGGTTACTACCAAGAAAAAGGTTCAAACGATCATGGAGACACCATTACTATCCGAAACTATATTTGGAGACAACCCCCCAGCAGCAGCAGCTACTGAAGCCACGAACCGGCACAGTGAAATTCACACGCTTGATTACCATCTCCACGCCTGCGACCTTCGAAGTCTGAACAAAAGTTCTGATCTACTGCCAGGCATGGAAACTACGCTCCCTACTCTTGTTATATCCGAATGCTGTCTATGTTACCTACAACCCGAAGAGTCAGACCAAGTGTTTGCCTGGCTCGTTCATCATTTCAAACCAAACGGGCTCGGCATTATTCTTTATGAGCCAATCGGCGGCGGGGACGCATTTGGCGAGGTCATGATTGAGAATTTAGCAACGCGCGGAATTTCGCTGCCCACTTTGAAAAAATATGCAACGCTCAGGGCACAAGTAGATCGCCTGGCGGACCGTGGCCTGGCTGCGGCTGGTAGTGGGAGCGGATTGGCCGCTGCCTGTGATATGTGGTATATGTACATGAAATGGGTGTCGCCTGCAGAGCGCGCGCGCATTGCAAAGTTGGAGTTTCTGGATGAGATTGAAGAGCTGAGCTTGTTGCTAAAGCATTATTGTGTGGCGTGGACGATTGTTAATGGATCTGCGAAGTGGATTGAGGCTTGTGCCAGACTGCCTTCTCAGACTGTACATTGAAGGCAAATACCTAGGAGAATAGGCCTTTTACTTCGTTACATTTAATAACTAGAATGAACCCTCCTCAGAACTGTCTAGAAATAGCTTTACAATAAATCATCTACTTTGGAACCCACATGAATACTACTACTGATGATACTGAAATCCAAATGCCTTGAATGACCTGAGAACAATTAAACAAAAGGTAAATATCAGCATTGTTGACGGTGACATGCAGGCTTTAACAATATACTATACACAATTGCAATACAACATCATAGTCAATCAAATGAATTTACAAATCTCCTCCAAATCCCACAGGCTTTGGCTGGGCGCTAGGCACAATACACATCACCTTGTATAGTTTCCCCATGGCACCTCCACCACGTTCTACCAATCTGTTATAAGCGTCCCGCACCCTTTTTTTGCCATCCTCGGTCTTTTGCGCGTCAGCAAGGACCGTCGCGCGTGCACCGATTCCCATGGTGTGCAGCCAGTCTCCCTGCTCGACGGGGCCATACACAGCGACCTCATCACCGTAGTGTTGGACGGCTGCAATTTTGATGGCTTGAAAATCAACGTCCGTTGACAAGTCGCACTCACCCGGGTGGTCAAAAGGAGAAACTAGCTTGTGATCTTTGATTCCCCGGAGAGAATTGACGGGGATTGTTTCGGTTGGACCGTAGTCGACAATAAGAATGCCTCCTTTGGGTGACTTTTCTGGTGCCTCTGGTGCAGCAGCACTAGCAGAGGACGGAACAATGCGTGAAGTCATTTGTTCTGTGATTTCCCATGCATCCGGACAGATTTCGACCTTAGACCCGATGGGTAGTTTATCATATCGGTCGTGAGTTTTGGGTATGATACGAGATGCAATTGTCCAGTTTGGAGCCAACCCGATCTGAAACGACGGTTTGGCAGTTTCCAAAGAGTCAGTCATTCTAGAAGTTTTGACAATAGATTGACCTGGAAGTAAAACCTGAGACTGCAGTTCACTCGGTTTCGGAACACAGTAGTCGACAAGAAACTCACGCCAAGATGCAGCTCGCTCGCTGGGCAGCTGTGAATGCGCCGCAGGGTCGTCTGCAACTTTTTCAAACTGGTATATAGGAAGAGCATCAAAGAACTCATGCGCAATGATGTAGTTTGCAAACTCTCCATCATGGTTTTCTGGAAGCGATTTGGCATCGCCGACCCAATAGACTGAAATGCCATTTGCGCTTGCTTTAGACTGGAAGATGCCCGTAGCTTTATCTTCCACCAACTCGTTTGTTCCACAAATAAGTTTATGCTGCGACGCTCGCAGCGTCGGGCTAGCCTCTACAAAGTACAATTCTTTGATTGCACTGTTAAACTGGCGAAAAGGGCGGGCCGCTCTCAATACGTCCGACATGAGTGTTCCTCGCCCGGGGCCAAACTCAATAAGACGGACCGACGACGGTTTATTTTGTTGCATCCATTGCGCCAACACCCAGATTCCAACCAATTCACCAAACATTTGCGAAATCTCTGGTGACGTGATGAAATCGCCGCTCTGCCCAAATGGATCTTTGTTGATATAATAGCCCCCGACTGGGTTGGTGAGGCATTCACGCATGAAAGCTGCTAAAGACAGAGGACCTTGAGACTATTTTCAGCAGATAAATTAGGCACATGATTCTAAAAAACAAACACCAAAAATCAGGTATTACCTACTTTGATGGTCTCGGCAAGCACTTTTCCTAATTTATTCTCCGGGATCGGTTTTGTCGAATAGAAAGCGTGAGTACGCCATGATCTCGAAGCAGCAGACCGGAAGAGTGTGTTTGCTCCTCTTTTGATTCCAATTTCAGAAAAACTTGCTGATATAGAAAGGTGCGCTTTTGCGCTTCCTCCTGCTCGCCTTGCCCATATCAACGACATGTCTTTGAAAATTCAACGTTGAGAATGGTATTTAGTTGGATATAGCCATGGCAGCCAATCGATTCGGAAGAAGAAATATTTCATTTTCCTGTCAAATGCACGTGATCTTGTGATCTTAGCAATGAAAGGTGTTATAAAGATTTGAAAACTATAGATCGGACAAAACCGCAATGTATAACTATCATTTGAATGCCTGGCTATCCTTCTCTAAGCTTCCTAGAGCTCGTTGTTTGGTGTGTACCCACGATGTCTTCTTTTTTCTATCAGGGCCTGCGTATATGTGTCCCCGGGTAAATTCCAATAGTTTGGATTACACCGTACCTCTTCATTAAGCTTACTTTCAACTGTGTATCCAAGGTTGTTTTTGATTCAAGAGATCTTGTAACTTTATCTGGTTAGAATGTGTTGAGGAGCAGATCATGTAAATGAAAGAGTGCCTAGTTATAGCGTGAACAAAAGTGAAGAGATTCAAAAGGAGGAATAGGATTATTTTTGATTCAGAAGACCTGACCTCAAACATGATCATTTTTATCAAGTGAATGCTCTTATTGCTATTCTTTAATGTTTGATAGCTGAGAAAAGGTATAAGTGAAGCGTAATAATGGGCTGTGATAGAGACTTTTGATCAGGTAAAGGTAAAATGTCAATTGCGCCGTATTACAGTAACGAAGGATAGTTCGAGTCTCTCATGACTTTTTTTCTGTTTTCTATCCGATATCTCGTATTCTGGTAAGTAGTTCGGAAAAGCATTTCTGTTTATTACAAAATGGCGAAGGCCTTTGGCTAGAAAGACCTTGTCCAAATAGCAAATTTAATGAGAGCCAGCACCATTATAAGCATTACAATGGACTGTCCTTACACATCAGCCGTCTAGATCTCTTGCGATAAGATCTCAATTTATAGCCAATGCGCTATGCGCAAAGACATTCTGGTTGCTTTGTATTCAGAGAACATCATGCTTTTGCATAATCGATCACTGAAAATTGGCGTTTGAAATTCAATGGCTTGCACAAACGCTAAAAAGCACAGACGTCATGATCACTTTAAATTAATCGCTGCCTCTATATGTCGGAGAACAATAGAGCCAGATTAGCTCGCTGTTCTGATTAAGCAGGCTGACGAATGCCTGGACATAATTCTATATACATTTCATGGGTTAATTAATTGAGGGCCAAAAAAAAAAACGCTAAAAACATGAAAGCATGAACAACCTAATTAAAATGAAATAAAATTGGAATTGAAATGAAAGGTATCAAGAGACTTGCTCTTTTCTACTTAATGAAAGATGAATCCCCAATTGTAAAACGTAGCTGTTAAACATTTTCAATATTTCGATCTAGTTACGTATATAAAAGATGGGCCAACGTCATTCTAAACAAGCGCTCAAAAAGGCAGCAGCTATCAAAGAAACCACCGAATCAGATAACAGCGATACTCTGACTTTAAATGCCTATGGACTTTTCAGGCAACTAGGAGAAGGATCCTATGGGCGCGTTCGACTAGTTCGACAACTATCTACAAACGACATATACGCACTGAAATATGTTGACAAACGGCACGCACACAACGTCTTAAAAACGATAGTCGACGAACGAAACGTTCTGTCAGCTTTGCGACATCCGTTTATCTGCAATCTCAACTATGCCTTTCAAGACGACGGGTTCTACTGCTTAGTGCTCGACTTGGGAGATGCAGGCGATCTCAGAAGACAGCTTACTAAATACTCTTTTTCAGAAGAAACCGTTAAGCGTTGGATTGCGGAATTGGCCTGCGCCGTGGAATACTTACACGAAAATCGCATTGTGCATCGAGATATTAAGCCTGAAAACATACTCCTGGATTCCGCAGGCCATGTGAAACTGGCGGATTTCAACGTAGCAAAAAAGTTGATCAGCAGCCAGCCAACAATCAAGGGCGTTTCGGGAACTTTCAACTACCTGGCGCCGGAGATGCATGAAGGAATACCATACACTGAGAAAGTGGACTGGTGGGCTTTAGGAGTTGTGTTTTTCGAATGTATATACAGCCACGTTCCTTTCAAAGTAAAAGATCGCTCGCAAATGCTAAACTTCATGATCATTCCTGGCCTAGTATTTCCACCAACAAACCCTCCAGTCTCTGAGGACTGTAAAGATGCAATTCGAAACTTTCTCCAGTTATTTCCGCTAGATCGCATGTGTTCGACGCGACAGATCTTCAGCTGCAGATTTTTCAAAGACTTAGAACGTCAAAAACTCGAAGCCATACCTTTGATAAGGACAAACCCAGATATGACACTGAGGCCGGACTGCCTACCGGTATATAAGCCTGTACCCAAATTCGTATTTAAGAGTTCCTCAAATCATGGTCAGATCCAAAGAGATACCCTAGAGGCAGAATTTAGTGCCTGGGTTATAAAGAAGGCCGAACAGAACTTGGAAAAACGCAGAAAAGAAAAGGCTGCGGTCGCTTTGGCAGCCAGCACCAAAAAGGCCAGTGGAAAGCAAAGGTCTTCTCGCAATCTGGTAGAAAGCGAAAAACCCAGTAGACAAGTGGGCTCTGGAAATTTAAACAACAGACGATTGCAAAAAAGTCAACCGCGAGAACGCCAACGCCATGCCAAACCTCAAAAGGAGAAAAGCATCCACAACTGCTTTTCTTATCCCATGCTGAAAGTGTTTTTTACAAATGGGAAAAAGTCCGAAGAAACGAAAACTCCACAAAAGCCCTCCCGTCAAAAGTCTGCAGTAGAAGCTGGCAAGAGTAAAGAGAAAAACAAAGTTTCAACTAATGGTGGTAACATTATCAAGCGAAGGGTTGCTATGAAAATCAAGGATGATCTTGAGAGAAAGTTCAAGCCGTTTGATTGTAATGACCAGAGAAAAGCATGTCAGTGTGGAGAAGGGTTTTTATCTGTCACATATACGTACTCGGGCACTCTGACTACTAACCCCACGTCCAATACGAGTGATTCTAACGAAGAACTCACCGGTGAGAAGGCTGCGAAAGATGCCACTCACAAAACCTCAAGCTCTGCTAAACTCAATAAGCTGAGCCATGAAGACGGATCAGCCACACTAGGGAACTTTACGCAGAAAGAAACTCTGGGATCATTCAGCCCCAAGCAATGCGAAGACTTCGAAAAGAGCGGTGTATCAAGCAGAAAGTCGAGCATCAAGAGCGGTAATCAGCCAAAAAGTACTGGCAAGAAGCTGATTTCGTTAGAGAAATCTTCAAAGTTGCCTGCTGGAGTGATATGTAAGGGCCCAAACGGGCGTGCTCGCATTAAGGCAAGCAAGGCAAAAAATGTATAATCTAGCAAACCCACAGCTTATCATGTGGTGATGTATATTTCGGAACTGTTTATGCTGGTAAATGATATAAATCAAAAACAGATTGAAGTTTTTGATTTTTTTTTCTTCAGCAAACTTTTTGTAGTCAATTTCAAGTCTTTCAAAAGCCCTAACTGAGGATTTCTGTAAAGTTTTGTACATGATTATATTACAACACAAATTGGTTTCATGCCTAAGCCTTTTTTTGAGCTCTGAGAAGAGTTCAAAAAGTACTGAAGTCACTGGACGTCTAGTGAAGAAGGTTTGAGTAAGAGCTTGTTGACAGATCGTGGCTTTCTTCAACCGTATGTAAATGAAAGCCACGTACAAGATAGATATCGGACCAGCATGCACCACACACAATGTTGCTACGCGTTTAGACTCACCTGCTGTAAGAATTCAAAGCTGAAAAAGATTGACAGAAAATTCCATCTCGTATAGACGCGCTTAATTCGTGTTCAGATCCCCAGTGGGTAACTTGAATGGAGAGACTTTGGAAACTTCTGCAACGGAAAACGACCCATAAAAAAAGTGGACACCTGCGTTAAGGCTGCCCTAAGAACCCGAGTGATTTCGCTTAAGTAGAACCTAAACACTTGAACTTCATGAACGCTCCAAAATATACAAGCTCTGCCTGCTCTAACTGCCGTCTATGGAAGAAGAACTTTATCTACCGGCAAAGCCGGTAAAGCCCACCTCTGCAGCTGCCCAGTAAGTTCGGCAACATGCCACTGCTCTCTAAATTAGAGGCAGTCTTTTTACAAAGCCCAGGGTTCTATGGATTTGTAGATGTTCTAGGGCTTTTGAGGGCATTTTATACTTAATACGCCCGGCTGTCACAACGCATGAATCAGTTTAGATTGGGCTCAATCACTGGCAAACTACTGCTGAACCGCAGCTAGATCACTGCCAACTCACCAACTCGCTGCTGGTAATCTCTGATGCCATGCTTTTGGTGGGATTGTAGAGCTCACAGAATGTGAATTGTGTGGTGTAAAGATTTAGTCAGTTATTTTAGGCCAATCGAAATTCAATACAGGCTTGGGACTTCGTGATTTTCATAACGAAGAAATACCGTGAAAGTACCGCAGAAGTACCCTTTATATTCCGCCTCTTTGCGTGTGGGGAGAATGCATATGCACGCGCTCTAACTTTTCTGACCGCTTATGTAACGCTCCGGGATAAACAGCATCATCAATGTTATGATATTTGAGGCTCAGCTGGAATTATCGCCAAATTCAGGGGTCTTGTTGTTCTTGGATTGCGACTGATCAGTCTTCTAATGGGCTGAAAAACGATCACGAGTATGGTCAATATGGTGACCTGGAGACTCCTTATGAGACTTTTCTTAAAACTCTTGAAAGGGCTGTGAAATGGCTGAACTTTTCAGTGGCTCCGCACCGGCCAGGACAGTAGGTCTAGGTTCTTCAGCATGGCCGTCTGCGAACTCTATCCTGTAAGATCGCTTCTAGTTAGTTAGATTGAAAGAAATGCCAACGGTGTGAAAGTGTGAACCTGTCTCACAAAAACCAGCTACTACGCATTGTAGCTTCGCTTTTGACCATAGTAGGCAACTAGACTGGTGGGTGTAATTGGCCATGCCCTTCGACTCCCTATTTTAATTCTTTTTGAATATGAAATATGAAATATCAAAACACCTTTTTTTCTTTTTAAGAATATTTCCCGCTTCTCTGTCCCTTCTTTCTTCTACCTCTCCCTTCCGCTTTTCTTAAGCTAAAAAATCATATTAGGTCTTCTCAAGTCTTGCGTAAAGTATTTTTGGTCGTGCGTTTTGTGGACAGTCATTCTTTGTATACAGTTGTATTCCATTCATAAATCGTCACACCAAGCTACAACCGACGTGGATATATCTGTCTCATGTCGACAGCCCGCCCAGCCTACTGGCAGTCCACCCCTGATGGGCCTGCTTCAAACACTCGACCGCTCTCTGAAATCATCGACCAGGAACAACAGGAACAACTGAAGCACCAGCTGAAAAATGACGCCTACTCTCAAAGCCCGGACGCTCCTTTTTCTCCTCTCACCCATCCCAACTTGTCGGGTCAAACCATCACGGCCCCAATTACAGAAACCATTTCAGACCGCCGAGGAGTTCATTCAGCAGCCCACCTCGAAAGCACCCGCCTGTCCAACCCTTTGAGCTCAACAGAGGCATACCAGTCTCCTCAATACCCTCCCAGATTTCGAGGCTCGGGAGGAATGGGCACCACTGACGACGATGGCTCAGTCTTTTCTTTTCTCGTCAATACGCCTACCTCCGCACATCCACCCCCAAGCTTTGCTAGTTCTCCAGACATCAATGGCAGCCATCACAGCTTTGACCAAAACGAATCTCCTGGTCGCGACAGCCAAAGAGGCTTGGGATCTTACTCAAGTGCTTCCGCAGCTGCCATGGCCCACCACCAGGACAACGCAAATAGTTTTTACGGCAGTCAGTCGCTCATTCGATCGATTCAAGAGGATAATTCCAACAGTGACTCTGATTCTGAAGGACTAGCCGACGATTATCACCACGATCGCCTATCTTATGCATCTTCTCATAATGACACAACAAACTCCATTCTCGATCCTAGAGACCATCTCAATTCCGTCTTCATCCAGGATCCCGACATGATAGTTAGATCTATCAACAGGCAACGCCTCGGAGCTCGATCTCCACCTCCAGTGTTCCCTCTACCGGGTGCGCCCAATGAACCTCTTGAGGCTTATGAGCTCCAACCTACGTCAAACCATACTCACATGGTCTATAATCAGCCTTCTCAAGAGACTGTTGTGTCTAGATCCCAGCGATTCAACCAGACGGGTGCTGTATCAACAACTTTCAATAGCGTTCAGGAAAAGCCCGTTGATTCAAGACTTTCGGAGTCTAGTAGCCATTACAACAATGATCTTGGAGGCGGGCTCGATGGCGGTGCTGGGGGTGTAAGTCACCAAGTAGGAGATGATCACACAGAAACGGCCTTAGTGAAAGATTTGAATTCGAACAATAATGCACGTAGCGGTCCCTCACAGACGGGCCCTGGTGGCTACAACGACCCTCCTTCTAACGGTGGTTCGCTTTGGAAGCGCAAAAGAAAGCTATGCATTTTGTTGATAGCCTTGGCTGTTTTGGCTGTTGTTCTTATCGCTGTTCTCGTACCTGTTGGCCTTTTAGTTATTAAAAAAGACAACAAGACATCGTCTAACGCGGATCCTGAATCGTCTGGTGTTTCAAGCACCTCGCCTTCTTCGCCCTCGCCGTCATCGTCGTCATCCTCATCTAGCATGCCCAGTGCGCTCAAGGGAACTATTTACGATATCTCTACATGGAAGGATAAAACTGACTTCAACACAACGTTTACGGATGCTACTATTGGAGGCCTTCCCATTATGGGACTGAACACTACCTTTGACAACAGCGTGCAACCTAATCCAAACGTTCCTGCAATTTCAAAAGGTTTCGCTTATGGTGACCTCCCAATACGTGGAGTTAATCTAGGTGGTTGGCTCGTCCTTGAACCTTTTATTACCCCGTCCATTTTTAGCAAATATGAACTCAGCGAGGGTATTGTAGATGAATGGACTCTTATTGACCATTTGAACTCAACAGGCGGGATGACCTCGGTTACCGACGTTATGGAGACTCATTACGCTACTTGGGTCAATGAAAGCACCTTTCAAGAAATACAAGCTGCTGGACTTGACCATGTTCGCATTCCATTCGGCTATTGGGCGGTTGAAACTTGGGCTGGTGAACACTTTCTGCCCCAGATTTCGTGGCGCTATCTGCTGCGAGGAATTGAATGGGCTCGAAAGTATGGATTGCGCGTGAATATTGATTTGCATTCGGTCCCTGGTGGCCAGAACGGTTGGAATCATAGTGGTCGACAAGGAGTTGTAAACTGGTTGAATGGAACTAGCGGTGAACTATATGGTAACCGATCTCTTGAAATACACGAAAAATTGTCAAAATTTTTCGCACAAGACAGATATAAAAATCTGGTTACCATCTATGGTCTTGTTAACGAGCCACGAATGCAAGAGCTCAATCAAACAGTGGTTATTGACTGGACCAAATCGGCAACCGAAGTAGTGCGCAAAAACGGATACGACGGAGTAGTCGTGTTTGGTGACGGGTTTCTCGGTGTTGATGCTTGGAAGGGTGTCTATCCAGAGTCTGAGTATCCCGACATGGCTTTGGACGTTCATCAGTACACTATATTTGATGTTAATTTGCTGTCCATGTCGCATTCGGCCAAAATCAATTATGTATGCGCCCAATGGGAAGCCCAGATGGAACGCTCATCCAACACTAGCACAGGTCACGGTCCTACCTTTGTCGGAGAGTGGAGTCAAGCTGATAACGACTGCACCCTTTACCTTAATAATGTCGGTGTTGGAAGTCGCTGGGAGGGCACTTTCGAGCCTGGCAACGGCACCAAGTCTGTGACCACCATGTCTTGTAACGGCGGGGTAGACTGTTCTTGTAACGTGTCAAACTCAGATCCGAGCACATACTCATCCGAGTACAAGCAGTTTTTGCTCGACTTTGCTGAGGTTCAAATGAACATTTTTGAGTCCAATGGCGGTTGGGGGTCCATGTACTGGGCGTGGGACACAGAGACAGTTGAGGCCTCACAGTGGTCTTACAAAAAAGCGCGGGATGCAGGAATCATGCCTAAGACAGCATACAACCGGACATTCAACTGTAGCTCTGGTACCCCAGACTATTTGTCTTTGGGTCTTGCTGAAGGCATCTAAATCTATTATATGTCATTTTGTCATTTTGTTATTGTTCTTTTGAAAATTGTTTGTTGTAATAGTATCGATATCATAGTAATTTTAATTGTAATTTTAGTGTTAATGATGCACACTATCAAGATATTGATCAGGAGTCTAGAAGACCAATAGATCGTGGTGGTCTACGCCGGTGGTTCAGGTCTCAGATCATACACACCTAGATTAGACTAGACCAGTCTACTGGTAGTCTACACGGTAGCATGGGAGACTACCCCTACACACTGATAAAACAGACTATGATAGAAAGTGTCTCGGCTCTAATTATAAACGGCCTGCTGTCTACTTTGCGCATTGTCTTCTCAGGGGTCCTGAAGAGTATTGAAGAGTATTGCTGTAGTTCCGAGACTTTCTTGTAAAGACAGAGCGTGGTACTGATCTATTGTTAGATTTGAGTGTAGACTAGACTATAGGCAAAGTTTCGGTATAATAGGTCAATATGAATCATAAATCATGAATTTCAGTAGACCTAAACTCTAGCAGTCTGTATATTCCAGCAATAATGCGTACGGTGCTATGTGTAGTCCAATATTGAGCACACGTCGGCTTTTCAGAGCTGAGATGCTCAGCTTGCTTGGCCTGTCAAATAGGCCTGCCACATGGACCTTCTATATTGACCACGCCGGCCCCGATGGCATATTATTCAATTCCAAGCATGCATTCTCAAGTCTGCCGCAGTTGTAATTGCGAAAGGATTTCCCCAGCAACAAAAGCTCCAAAGATGCAGCAGCTGCATGCCTTGAACAAAAAAAAGTGGTAAACTGGATTAGCGAGGTCAAAACAAGGTTAAGTTTTGTTCGCAATGACTATTAAGTGGCCATACAATGGCATCCTACACTGGGGCTCGGCTCGGTTGAGCCGTCGCCTGGCCGCCTAGGAATGAATGGGTCTTCGAGATTAGAGTCGAGCGAGAGTTAGTATAGTACTAAATGTGTTAGACCTATAATCCGTAATTATTTCTTGATTTTAAGATGGTGGTTAGACAGTTCCCGCTACGGTAGACCACACTAGACCACGGTACCGTCTGACAATTGTAGATTGCGGTAGCTGAGACGAGTGCAAAGCCTGTCTTTGTCAAAGTGTTACACTTGTTTCTCTCTCTCAACTTTGTCGGCCCTTTGGGTCTCTGGGTCTTTAGTCCTTTTAAGTTCTTAACTCGTTTATCGGTAGCGGTCCCCTTAGTATCAATTCTGTTGACAATATTTTTAAAAAGGCAGTTTCAGCAGCTGGATCACAAAGTCTACTTGACCTGGCTATAGCGAGCTATAGCGAGCTACAGCTGCTACACCCATAATTCGAACTTTGTACCCACTTTTTACGTGTTTATCCAAGCCCAAAATGTCTTTGATTCGATTAAATTCAATGCTTGACCGTATGGATCATATAAATAAACTAGAAATATATCAGAAATATATATAACTGGTTAATTCTCGGTCTCGGAAACTATTGCATCACTTGGTCTACGCAGACTCTCCACAAACAGCAGCGGCATCCTCCTTCTCCCCCTGAAATATTCTCACATCACTGAAATCACTGAGATATTCAATCAAGACCATCTTGTTTACTTATATGCCGATTATTTGTTTACTTTTAACTTCGTCAAAATTGCTTATAATACTCTTCCTTGACATTTCTTGATCTTCACAGTCTTTTCCTTCTATTGCAATTGTTCAACCTTCTCTTCTGATTCTTCCGTTCCAACAAACCTCCCTAAACTATTTCATCTCACTCATTTTTTTTCATTCTCATTCATTACTTCATGAAAAACGTCAATATTCAACTTTAGCTAGCTCTCAAAATAAAACTCTCAATCCTCAATGGCCACTGAACCAACTGCGACCCCTTCAAAGCGTCGGTCGTGGAACCCAAACATGTTTCTCGCTCAAAGATCTGACCTGAGCTCTTTAATGTCCTCGCCTCCACTATCGCCCCCATCCGGCTCCTCCTCCAATCGCTCTTCTCTACTATTTGATTCTTCTGCTCCTACTAGTACTACGGGACCGCAATTCAAAGCTTCTCATCGTAAGGGTGCTTCCTCTATTTCGGAATGGTCAAGAAACGCACACAGGCGTACAAATAGCATGCTTTCTACCTCTCAATATTCTCAACTATCCTCTCCAGCAAGTAGCATTTCTGGTCCTCACACACCAGATTCTCTTGAATATTTCATGCCTACAGAATACCCAGAGAATGCATCTAAGCGACCAGTATTAGGCTCGGATGTGCCTTCGAAAAGTTTCACCAGTAACGCCAACAGATGGTCTACTACATCGTCATCGTCACTAAGACACATCTCGGAACAAGACAGGCTTCTGCAGGAAAAGCTCCAGCAGCTAGCTCGCTCTGAGAATGCTCGTCTTTATGAAAAGACCTCTTCTACTCCTTCTTCCGCTGCCAACTCTCGTCCTACTTCTTTCACTGGTCCATCCGCCTCTGTGGCTTCTGAGAAGCGCAATTCCGTCAGTATATCTGCAGCCTTCAAGCAGTCTCATCAGAGAAATCTATCTCTACAGCCATACTTCAATTCAAATGACAAGGTTCCACATTTGGCTGAGCCCCGATCGCCAGTACGGCCTACGGCTTTATCCAATCTTTGGAGTACATCTCATTTGCCGGTCAGCTCTCCTCTTCTCTCTCCTTCTTCTCCTGTACTTTCTACGGCCTCTAAAGAAGCAGCAAGGGCAGCTGCACTTGCTCAACTCTCAGGCGATGTCGAGGATTTGGCAATTCGCCCGTCACCTAAGTCCCTGATTTTCCCAGAAGGCACTCCTTCCTCTGACCGCAGACAAAGCTTAGCAAGTCCAAGCCAGTTTGTTTTCTCTACGAATGAGATATTGAAGCTCGGAAGCAGTGAAAAACCAGAGATCACCCCCAGCAAGCCAACTGAGTTTGAAAGTGCGCTTCTGCCCTGGAAAAACGCAAGGGATATTGTATCGGTGGGAGCGCACAGTAAGTCGCCAGGGTCCCTCATTGATGTTATGAATCACTTATGGTTGATGCTATCTAGTCCAAGCTCTGTGAGGGATCTCAACGTAAGAAAGGCTCAATGGCTTCCGCCAGCAGAGCTGGTAACGAATCTCAAGGAGAGTGTGATGCAGGTCCTCATGCAAGCCAGTTTAAAAAACCTTGGAGACTTCATGCTAGAACTCGGAAAACTTCTAAGCCGATGTGTTGGCGCTGGCCTTGCCTTCATGATAATATTTGTTCAAGTTTCTCTGCTCTCTGTCATGGTGATTGCTTATGTGTTGGGCGATATTCTCATGAGTCCTTTCAGCATAATGAAGAAAAAGCTTAGAGCTTCCGAGCCAACGACTGATGCTAACCCAGAGCCCGAATTGACTCCTGAAGAGCAATCAAAAGCCACAACGCTCAAGCTACAACGCGCTGCTCGCAAGGCTGCCAATAGGCGGACTAAGAAGCGTTCACGACACCATAATTGACGAAACTAGTTAATTCTTCGTTTTTTCTAATTTTTTTTCTATCCTTTTCATCCTTTTGCTAATTGTCTGTTTTCTTCTATCCTTTTCACGCTAAACCCTGGCAATATCAGAGACTGCCTCTGCAATTGTCAAATAATGTCTAGTCTATTTATTCCTTTTAGTTCTTTTTACGATGTACCCGATTCATTCAATCTCATAAATTTATCAAAATGTGTTTTGTCGTAATTTGCTCGCGCCGGCTAAGGGGCCTTAGTAAACTATATTGTATTGGCGTGAAAGGCCTGAGAAACCGGCGAAAATAGAAGGTTGGGCATGGCTGGAGAATAATCGAAAATAAACTAAAAAATTCACGTAACCACCACCTTGAACTTTGCCAAAATTCAATCCGCCAACACAGTAATACCAACGGATTAGTGAATCTTCTAGTTTGTCTGTATATATCCTCAAAATATACTTGCTAGCCGGTTTACTGGCGTCTGAACAATTTAGAGGCATTTAGTGGCGTTATTTTCCATTATTGAGCAAGACAACATTCCTACGCGTTCACTTTGGACTACCTGCAACTTTTTGGTCAATTAGATCTCACCAGTCGACTTAGCAGATTAATTTGCCTGAAATTAAGGGCTCTTTGTTAATAATGCCTGACGAGAATTATGTTGAGTCTCCTTCGTCGCAAGGAAATCATCACTCCCTAGTTCAACATGACCTGACCGCCTCAGCCAACCCGCCTTCGGCGGAAGCAGTGAGTACTATTACCTCTACTTGATCTCTCCTACTAACCTACAAACTGGAGTCTTCCAATGCCAACCACACAGATCAAGACGATCTGTCAAACGAGGTTTCAATAGCATCGTCGTTCTTGTCTTTAAATGTATCTCTGGTTAGCAATCTTCCCCTAATCGTGCTTCAAAGTATAGCTTCCCAAGCTTCAAAGTATGAGGGACTCAAGAGTCAAAAAGTTCTTGATGACATTGCATACGGTAAGATCCTTCGGCCCATGTTTTTCTGCAAATTCTAACTGTCATCTAGAGCAAGCAGTTCACAGTTCCAACAACAAGGTCAAATCAGCCCGTGGGCAACTACAAGCCTCTCAATCACATTCTAATGAACTTCGGGCTAGGCTCGCCGAATCACAGGCCTCGAAAGAGATCCTTGAGCGAGAGCTTTCTTCTTTAAAACTGTCTTTTAGTAGTACAAAAGAAGAGCTAGGATCATTGAACAGTAAAGTGCAATCGTTGGTCAGTGAAAAGATTCAACTTCTCGAGCGAATCGACCGCAAAAACACCGAATCCAAAGACCTGCAGAGTGAGCTTGAGGCTTTACGCAAAGTCAATGTCGACCTTAGAAAATCCAACATTGAGCTTGAGAGCCAAGTCCAGCAATATAGATCGTCACAAATCTCAACAAAACTGAGGGAGAAAAATTTGGAGCAAGAAGTCACGCTTCTTAAAAAGAGCAATGAATGGTTCAACACAGAGCTTGAGACTAAATCAACTAACTTCAATCAATTCCGCACCGAAAAGCTCAGCCTGATTTCAACTTTACAAACAGACTTAGCTTTGATTCAGAGCTCGCACCGATCTCTTGAACAATCGCATGACAGACTGAAAGAACGCTATACTGAGACAACAAAAAAGCTGGACGACTCTTTGGTTCGCGTTAAAGAGCTGCAAGATTTACAAACGACAAGCGAAGAAGCTTTCAGGGTTGAAATGACATCTCAAAAACGATTTGCAGAGCTTTGGGAGCGATCTACAAACGATGCTAGAGCTCGAATTGAAGAGCTGGAATCTATTGCAGACTCTGACCGACAACGTAGCATTGGAGAAATCGATCATTGGCGTAGTGAAGCTGAAAACGAAAGGGCCAAAGCAGCAAAACTAGAACGACAACTCTCGAATTTAGAGTCACAGCTTGAAACTTCCTTTGTAGGTCCCGACGTCTCTACTACTGCACCATTCAGTCCATTGGGGACGCCAAATAATAGTGGAGTTTTCTCTCCTTCTGCTCAAATCATTTCTGAGATTCAAAGAAAAGGAGGGTCATTAGTTCAGCTCTATTCTGATTTCAAAGAGACAAAGATTAGACTAGAACGCGAAAAGTTTAAAAACCAGGCTCTGCGTGATCAAATGTCAAGCATTTTGGAAGAGATGGAGAGTCAGGCTCCATCGATTTTGGCAGAGCGAGAAGAAAACGTTAGATTAGAGTCTGAGATTACCGAGTTAAGTCTGCGTTTAGAAACTGTTACTGCCAACTATGAGGAGGTCCAAAAATTGCTAAAGACAAGCGAGATCAAGACACAAGACAGTGCTCGAGAAATCAACTTACTCAACAAACAAATAAGCGATTTATCTCGTCAGATCCAGCATTTATTGATTCAAAATGAACTCAACTCTGACACTTCAACACCACTTTTACCTGACGAACATTCAGCATTGCAGCGCCTACTGAAGGGTGAAGATCCTTCGGAATCTGATACCGATAAACTTATTTCACAGCGCTTAGTATTATTCAGTAACATAGTTGAGCTTCAACGCCAAAACGAAAATTTCCTAAAAATTACTCGACAGCTTGGTGCTCGCATGGAGAGAGAAGAAGCAGCTGCAAAGAAAAAGATGGAGGATGTGGAGTCCGATGCTGTTACGGAAGCAAAAAAGGTTATCGTCACTTTGCACACGCAAGTAACAAATCTCGAAACAAAATTGTCTGCTTCCTTGCGTGAACGCGACATGTTCCGACGTATGCTATCGAACAAGAGAGAAAACGGCGTTCCTCTGGATCAAGTTGTGGAAGCCAGCTCCGAAGGCGTTGCTAACCTCCATGCCCAACAACTCATCAAGCACAACGAAAGCCTCGCCAAATCTCTAAAAGAGACGCAATCTCAATTTGAATCTTACAAAGCCGAGGTAATAGCAAAAATTTCGAAATATGAAGGCGAGGTTGCTGCTCTTTCAACCGAGCGCTCTGCTCTACAGATTCAAGCAGCCAAGGCTGACAGTCAACTTGAGCTATCAACTGAGCGGTTCAAAAATCTCGAAGGTAATTTCAAGAGCATGCAAGCGGAGAATGAAGATATTAAGAAACGTGCCTTCACTTTGCAAGAATCTCTATCAAGACAAGAAATTCGAGTTCAACAGGTTTCTGAAGAACTAGCGTCCTCAAACTCTCTTCTTGAGAGTCTGCGAAATGAAGCTGCAAACCTGAAAGCAGAGAAGGCTCTTTGGAAGTCTATCGAAGAGCGTCTCAACAAGGAGAACACTGATATGATTGAAGAAAGAGGCCGATTGAGTGGTCTGTTAGCAAACTCGCAAACTTTGGAAGCAGAGCGCGCAGCAGCAGCGGCTGATACTCAACAAAGGCTTAATACCCAAGTTACCAGCCTCAAAAGTGAAATCTCAGCACTCCAAACCAAACTAGATAATGAGCATCAGGAGGTTAGAAGCATTTCACATGCAAAAGATTCACAGGCTAAAGAGTATCAAGACCGCATTGATAAACTTTCGACCGAGCTCCACACTACTCGTGAATCGTTACTACAGGCAAGGGAAGAACGCCACCAAATTGATTTGAAATCTCGCGAGATTCAATTGGAGCTTAAAACTGCCCAAGAGAGTCTATCCGTTTTCAGACAGGTTGATTCTTCCGGTGACGGAAGCCCAATGACAGAAGAACTCGCCTCTCTCAGGAAGTCTTTAACATTATCAAACAACGAGCTTGAACTTAACAAAAACCACATTAACGAGCTGAAAACTGTTGGTGCTCATGCAGAAGAAGCTTTGCAGAACATGATTCAGGATTACGACGCATACAAGAAAGATATGGACAGCACTCTGAGTGCTAAAGAAGTAAGCTATTATCTTGTATTTCTTTCGTTTGCTAACAATTTTAGAATGATCTCACCAATGCTAAAGAACAACTTGCTATCACCTCTAGCCTATTGCAAACCGCTCAAAGTGAATTAAACAAGTTTAAAGAGCAGGAAGCGGAAAAAATTAGTCAGTATGTTGCCGAGGAGAAACGATTGAAGGGTCTCAATGAAGCGCTTCAGAATAATGAGAAGCGCCTACAGGAATCTATTCAGCAGATGAAGGACGACATAGCTAGGCAGGCCTCTATTGCTGACGATGCCCAACAAAACTACGAGCGTGAAGTTGTTAAGCATGCTGACGCGACTAATGCCTTGCAATCTTTGCGTGCTGAGCATAGCAAGCTAAAAGAGCAGGTATTTGACTTGATTTCGACAGCGGATAGGGCCACCGACCAGCTTGCTTCATCGGAATCTAGTTGGGAGTCTCAAAAGTATGCCTATGAACAAGAAATTGAACAGCTCAAAACTAGATCTGATAGTTTATTGAGTCAAAACAAAATTGTACTCGATCAGCTTGAAGGAATTAGTTCTCAACTCGCAAACCGCGCTGATATCCCCCCTAGCTACAACGAGGCCACCATATCTTCTCAAGAGCAGCTACGCGAAATTATCAGCCACATTCGACGTGAAAAAGATATTGTGGAAGCCAAGTATGAGCTCAACAATCAGGATCTTAAAAGATTACAACAGAAGCTCGACCATACGGTTGCCGCTCTAGACCAAACCAAAATAGAGCTAGAAAAGGAGAGGCAGCGGGACGATGATAGGCTACGGCTTTCACAGGAACACGAAAAGGTCATGGCACAGCTCAACGATATTAACATTCTTAGAGAGAGCAATGCGACTCTCCGCCAACAGAGCACATTCTATGCCCAGAAGGCTAAGGATTTAGATGCTGCCTTTGAGAAACAAAAAGCACTTTACGAGCCCCTAGAGGCCCAACTTCGCGATGCATTGGCTGAGGTCGAAACCAAAGAGCAGCAAATCAAGCTGACTCAACAAGATGGCAACAGATGGAAGGAAAGGGCACTACAAATTCTCCAAAAATACGACGTAAGTCATTCTTTTTACATAGTGAGAATGCAACTAACATTTTTTAGCGTATCGATCCGGAGGAGCTCAAAGCACTGAAGAGTGAGGTAGACTCTCTCAAAGCTCAAAATGCTGAGCTGGTTTCTAATTCAGCTGAACAGAGCAAGAAGGTAGCTGAGGAGTGGGAAAGTAAGGTTAAAGTTGCAGAAGAAAAGGCGACCAAGGCAGCTTCCGATTATGAAGCATTCCAACTTCGTTTCAACAAGCTAAAAGGCGAATTTTTGGAAAAACTGACAACTCGCCGTCGTGAAAGCGCGGCACTCAAGGAGCAGATTTCGAATCTAACTGCTGAGTTGGAGACAGCGAAATCAACAGCTACTACGACTGCCACAGGAAACTCTGAAGCTTCTGAAAAATTGACGGTCGAATTAGAAAGTGTCCAGCAAGAATTACAAAAAGCCAAAGCGGAAATGGCGACAATTCAGCAGAGTCTGGAACAGTCACAGCGGGAGGTAGATGCAGCTAAGGCCTCTTTGGAGGCTTCCACCAAAGCCCTTGAGGAAGCTAACAGCGCTAAACTTGCAGCTGAGCAAGAAAATTCAACTCTCAAAAACAAGCTTGACGCGTTATCTGTGGAATACAAAACTTTCAAACAGACAGCAGATGGTTTGCAAAAAGAGGCAGAAGTTGCAAAGGCCGAGTCTGCTAGCTACAAATCACAGATCACTGCATTGCAAGCAGAATTTGAATCTATCAAGACTTCATCTGGAGAAGGCTTTGACAAAGTTCAGCACATTGCTCAGCTGGAAGGGGAGCTTAGTCTTCTTCGTAATCAATTGGCTCAATTGCAGCAAAATACCGTTGCAAGCTCTGCTGAGTTATCGTCACAGTTAGATACCCTCAGCGGTATCAACACCCAGTTGGAAGCCAGGGTCTCGCAGTTCCAACAAGCTGAGTCTGAAGCGGCAGCCAAAACCAAAGCCCTTATTGAGGAGCACGAAGCTAAACTGAAGAGTCTTAATGAAGTTCATGAAAAAGCTCTTTCAGAAGCCGAAAAGAGAGGGTCGGAAGCGGTGGCGGCTGCTACTGTCGCTGCCAGTAGTGCAAGTCCATCGGAAGAAAGTATTGAGACTATTAGAGCTGAGCTTAAAAAGGACATGAACAAAGAAACGGAGCAGCGGATAGCTCAGATTACTACGAATGCCAAACTGCGGATGCGAGAGATTATTACGCAAAAGACCGAGGCCAATAAAGCCCAGCTTGAGCAGGAATACAAAGAGAAGGAAGCTCAGCTCCAAGCACAACATGCAAAGCAACAAGCAAGTACAAACTCAGACTCCTCAAACCTCGAATCTATGCGCAAACTCCGTGAAAAGATGGAGGAAACTCATAGAGCCAATATAGCCTCTTTGTCAGCTAAGGCTGAAGAGGAAAAGAAAAAGGCAGCTGAGCAGGCTCGCGAGGCAACGAAGCGAGAAATGGAAATGCGAGTGAAGCTTCTACAAATGAAAGCAGATAAGGCTGAGAAAAGTAAGCAAGAGTTGACTGCTCAGCTCGCTACTCTTCAATCTGGGGGTGCTGTTGTTAATGCTGCTCCTATAACTGGACAAATCATGCCTCCAAAGGGCCCTGCCGCCACCACGCAGCCCGGGTTAGCATTCCAAGGAGCTGCATCATTTGGTGGTAATGCACGAGGTGGAGGACGATCACAAGGCCGAGGGGGAAAAAACAATGGCGTGAACAAGAACAACTTCAACAACATCAACAATGGAAACATTGGTGGTAGCTCCATCAGCGCCCCTATTGCCGGTAATGCCAATACTGCAGTCAACGCCCTTCCCAAAGTGAATTCTGCCCCTAGCCTTACCCTTCAACAACAGCGCATTGCGCGATTTGGAGGAGATGGACAGGTAGTAGGTATAGGTGGTCAGCAACAACAACAACAGCTGTCACAGCCACAGCAAGGATTGAAAAGGCCAATGGACACCGATGCGGCTGGAGCACAAGCTCAGCAAGAACTAAAGCGACGCAAAGAGGAAGAAGGTAAGAACAGCGGTGCAACAGCAACAACAACAACAGCACCACCAGATTCTGTACTTGGAGGGGCCTCTGCACCAGCAACGAATAATTCTACGAATAATAACAACAACGAGCCATGACATAACTGAATTTGGACTGACTGCAGTTGGGCCGGTATCACAAACAAGAGAATAATTATGCAATCAAGCCTTTGAAAAAAGTCTTTATTTACAATCGACTCAAAATCCCAAAGAAGTACGAGTCGAAAAGGGAAGGATGAGGAAGTATGGTTTGTGGAGTTAAGGAGAAGGAAAAAAAAAAAAATTGATTATAATGTCATAGATTTTCTCGAAATATTGAAAAAAAAAACGAAGAATTAATCTACTTTTCAAGTCAAATCCAGATGTATATAATTTATTTTTTACTTGTTATCACTATCTCAATTGTAAAATATTCCATTTGCTCAAGTACTAAAGGTATGTTGGAGTCGTTGGAGGTGACGGTAGTTTATTTGAAGTTGAATCCCCTTACATAGATTACTCTATGTTTGAATATATATGAGATGAATGGTTTTTTCTTTCTTTTCTCTTTTAATTTTTTTTCTATTTCTCTCATTCAAAAGCTCGTTTTTTTTAATACTTTTTTTTTTCAATTATATACTTGTCGTTGGCGTTGTTGTCGTTGTCGTAGTTAAAGGTGTCAATGTCGATGTAGAATTGGAAGCTGAAGCTGACGTCGATCCATCTTTGGTAGTTTTGATATCAGATCCGGGATTACTGGTAGTGGTGGCAGCATCGGCACCCTTGATTTCAATACCACTCGTCAATATGCCTGACAGGTACTCCAGCACAATCATAAACAAACACAACAAACTCGCAATACTGAAATGAGAGATTCCCATTCCTATATCTAACCAGGACCCTTCATCCACGACCAAGTAAAAGAAGTTAAGTGTCAAAATGTCCGAGAGTGCTAGCACAATTGCAAACAAAGCGGACCGTGGGACGCCAAGCCTCATGTTGAGGATACCAAGCATGACCGAGAGCACGACAAAGGGTGCCAGGATTTTGAATAACAACAACGCACCCATGGAAAAGGGATCAAAAATAGGAATGAGACGGTATACGGAATCGAGCGAGAAGGAAGAGATAGAGGCAATGTTACCAATGCCAAAAAACCCAATTTGAGAGAGGTAGAAGAAAAACAGGGCGAGACGCACTTCGTTCAGGTTGAGTTGCTTTTCGTCGCTGCTGCCGCCGTTTTGAGGTGGTTGAACAACGCTTTGATCTTGAGTGGCTCCGGAGACAGCTGTGGCTTCAGGGCCTGAAGAAACAGTTTTACTCTCACCGCCAAGCGTTCTCTCGGATTTTTCACCTGCACTTGCAGTTGTCGTACTTGGGCTTGCGCTTGCACGGGAAAATATATACTCCAGCTCAATCCAGACCACCAACAGTGAAAAGAATGAAATGTAGAAGATTCCCTCATACGAGATTGTCAAAATAATGAACGTCGGTGCAAACGCCATGTAAATTATGAGCAACCTGAACCTGAAATCTGAAATAGGAGATGCAATGTGTGCAAATGGTACAATGACCGAGCCGACCAGCGCCAGCCAGCCCACAATTTGATTTCCTAACGGCAGTCCCTCACGGGCTTGCAAAGAGAGCACAGAAAAGCCAGTCACCACAGAAATTAAGACAATCAAGCCAGCTTGGATTCCAACAATTACTTGGTTAATGAGTGGTAAGTGAAGCTGGGTAGAAAGGTACAAGATCACAAACAGACTTGTGAAGGCCATGACAGCGCCTGCAGCCAAAATCTGGGCCAAAGACTCTACCTTATTGGCAGGCAAGACAGTGAATGTAGCCAAAACAAAACACAAAATGACCCATGGAAGAGTCAACAACCAGTTCTTGGACGCTACTTTGGCGTTCTGTAGGAACGGCCACATAGACGCGATTCCGAAACAAAACGAAAAAATCTCCCGGTGGAAATATCCAAACACAATTGCCTCCATGATAAACACGCAGAAGGTTGCGTGATAAATGGCCGTCCAGACCGGGGTTGCAGATTTCGTACGCTGCAAGAGAAGCTCAGCACCGCGAATTACGGTTTTACGGTTGGCAAATATCTGTTCCCAAAAGAAAACAGGGAAAATGGCATACAAGTAGTAGTTAGCTGGAGATTCTTGGCGATACAAGAGCGAGAAGAGCACAGCAAGGACGGATCCAAATACCATGCGGATAATGGGGTGTGCTGTTTCTGGGACCGCGCCAACCACAAATACGTGTAAAAACGATGTGGTGGAATACCCAATCCAGCCAAGGTACCCCAAAGTCACCAGAGAGCGAAGCAGGAGCCAGTTATATGTTTGTAGGTAACGCAGCCCCTTGATGGCTTCTTTCATAAGATCCTCGGACTTGTTGATAGCGGCTTGGTATTTTTCAGTTGCAATGAGTGTAATAATTTCTTGGCTGCGGTCGTTTACAGACTGCTTTGCAAAAGCTGGGCAGGTAGTGTAATGTAGCTGAGAAGCTGAGGTTTTAGCTTCCTTGACAAGATACTGCTCCACAATTGTCATGGCGTTGGCGTAAATTGCATTGGCCTTGACTTCGTCAGAAGCATCCAAAAAGGCAAGAGGAATTTCACCCACAGAGTTTGCAGGATAGTTGAGTCCAACGAGATAGGACATGAGAGATGCAACATCAGCCTGTGCCACATCATTTCTTCGCACAGAATTAAGGCCCCACGGAAAGGAGTACTCGTCGTGGTCACCCAGCGAGTCAGTTACAGGCTTGGCTACTCCAGCTCCCCAAGCAACAAGCGGCGTACGCGTATTATCAGGATGCCCGTCTCCGTGAGAACCCCAGTCGCTCATACCATGGTCAGCCGTGAACACGTACGCAGTCTTTCCGTCGTCGTAGAACTTGTCGATTCGTTCTACAAGAGTTTTGATCTTTCCATCAATGTACTTGATGTTGTCGTAATATTCTGCAGAGTAGGGACGGTAAGAATGGCCAGCTGTGTCGATTCCCAAGAGATGAAGGAAAAATACCGTTTTCTCTTTGCGAAGGGTCGCATCTAGCTCGGGATCATTCTCCGCTGCGTCAAAAAGAGCATCAACCTTGTCAAATACAAACTGGTCAAGCTCGATAGATTGTTTTGTAAAGTCCTCGAATTCATGTCCGTACATGATGGCGTCCACGCGATCCTTGTCAGAGGCACCACGTGAAAACATGGGCAAAATATCTGGAGATCCATACGAATAAGTGTGTCTCGACTGGTTGAATACAGAATCGAAATCGACTGGGTTTTCTTTCCAACCCTTCGTTACTGCACTGACATCTTCGTAAAACCCAGCGATCAGTGCTACGTGGCCTGGCCGGGACTCGGTTGGCATTCTGGTATGCGAGATGCCAAATGTTCCATCATTCAACGCTTTGCTGCGAATGAACGGGGCTAGGTAGCCTGTTTCGCCAGTAGTTGGATGTGTGATTGTATCAAAACACTTGTCCGCGCGCAATCCGTCACCTTTTTCAAAATGTCAGTAATAATGACGCATCATGGATTTGTATAAAAGGCTGTACATACCAACCATGAGAAAAAGCCGTTTTGCGGGTGCTTCTTCTGTCGACTGCCAATGCTTCATCCCATGTGTCAAGGGACTCACAAAGTAAATATCAAAGATGGACATGAGAAATGCTACGTGGAATAGCACTCCCACGAAGAGAACAACTCGTTTGCCGAGAAAGTCCATTTTTTTCGTTATTGAAATGCTGCTAGCGTGTGGGTAGTAGGGTCCTGGTGCCTAGTTGAGAATGAAAAATAAAAAAGAAGAGAGCGAAACCTAAGAATGGTTGAGATCCTAGGGGTAGATGAGAACGAATTGAACAGGACAGTCAAAATTAAGACCGACAGATGAAACAGAGCTGTTTGGAGACGTATTAATGTTTCTGTGAATTGTAGTGTGTATCTCGTTTCGTGTAAGAAGGAGAAAGAAAAGCTTTAATCGTCAAGGTTTTTTTTTTTATTTTTCATGTTCCATCTTCAATATAATCATGATGGTCAATAACTACGTATACCGCTATGGAATCGATGTTGGAAAATGGAATATGGAATTTGAGCATGTGCTGATATTATTGGTTATAGGTTACACGTGACTAGAGAGGTTTATATCTGCCGTAGGCTTAGGCCTCAAGCTCAAGCTTGTCATCCAAAGCCATGGTCATGTACGCTTGTAATTAATCTACGCACTGTAAATTATTGATACGGATACATGAAGGTCAGTTCTTGTGACACTGGACTCATGATAATGCTGGTTCATTAATAAATAAAAAGGGTACTCCACTTGGTCATTATAAGCTCAAGTTCCCCAGTTCAGCTCGTACTTCTACGCATATGCGCAGCAGCTGTGTTTTCAAACTGAAGCTTAAACTTGGCAAACTCTTTCAACACACGCACATGCTCCGCAACCGCTTCCTTCCAGATCTCAGTTGCCCGTTGATCCTCTTGGATAGCTCTAATATATGTAGTAGCACTAGACGTCGCCGTAGGCCCAAAAAATTGTGAACCATCGTCTTTCATTACCATTTCTTCTTCTAATTTTAGCCGTTCTTGTCGGTATTCGTTGAATTGCCTGCTAAAAGCGAGCCACATCTTTGTATATTCCCACATCTCAGGTTCAAACAGTTTCTGAGTGGAGTCTTGATATGGTGGTTGCGGAATTTGAGGTGGAGGCGGTGGTGTAGGGGCGGGGTGAGTGTTAGAAATGCTGGGGTCATGAAAATGATATGTGGAGCGGGCTGAGGATGATGCAGAGTTATTGACTTCGGACTCACTACCGACTGAATGCACACTGGACGAGTTTGGCGCACTCGAATCATTGGCACTTGTGCTCTTAGAGCTTGCATTATAAGTCGAACTCTTTATGCTTCCACTTGACATTTGACTCGCCACAGACGCGGTTTCCAAGCTTCGGCTTGCGGGCTGAGAGTTGGCGCGCGGTAACTCGCTACCCACTGGGTTGTGGTTGTCATCTCGTGCAATCATTTCGTCATCTTGATCTTGGTCTTCCTCTTCGTTAGTAAGATCAATATAATCGCTCTTGCTCGATCCGCTACTGGTGAGATTTTCGGAATTGTTAGCTGTATGTCCAGAGCCAGTACCAGATCCAGGAACGGAAGTTGCCATCTCAATTATTTCAGGCTCCTCAGAATCAGATCTTGCATCATTCAACTCATCCCCATCAGAATCGTCTTCATCTGAACTATCTTGATCCATCAACTCTATAGAAGACCCATAGTCTGAAAGACTACTACTATCGTCGTCATCAGTTACATAAGTAGCGCTCGGAGGATTAGGCTGCATCCCTGATTTATACGCATTTTTGAGATCAGTGCTGAAACTGGAAGTGCCGCCACTAACGTATGAGTACGCTGAAGAAGACCCATTGCCGGAATCTTTTGTACTAGTAAACTGTGTTTTCTTCTCGGTGCTGTAGGGTTCTGGCTCTGACCCTAGGCCGGCGCTTGAATTACCATCTGTATTGGCACTTGTAGCAGAACTCGGTGGAGGCGGTCTTTTACCACTGAACCCTGGTCGCTTAAACGCTTTTGAGGTATTGGCACTATGCGCGTCCCGACTTTTTCGTCTACCTGGTCTTGTGTATGGAGATCGTGACTTTGGCGCAGGTTTGAAACTACTAGACGGCGGTCGCTTTCCAGACGACTTTGGTCGGTTGTAAGCCTGCGCAGGTTGAGAAAAGAAATCGGGCGTTGAGAAGCTATTGGCGTTTTCCGGTGTAAAACCTGAAGAGTGATTGAAGAAACTAGATGAGCTGAAAAATGGAGATTGGCTGTGGGCGTGCGTAAAAAAGTTGAAAAAATCTTGCGCTTGATATGACGTTCTTGCTCTTGATGAGTGCGACTGTGACTGTGAAGTGAAGAAGGGGTGCTGGAAGGATGGTGTATAGGCTGAATCGCTAGCCTGGCGATGCCAATTCTGCTGTTGCTGGCGTTGGCTTTGCTGCTGTGCCTGTTGTTGAGCTCGTTGCCGCGCCTGCTGATTCCGCCGTTCTGTAAAAAACTTCTCGTCGTATTCTTCGCGGCGCGTTTCGTCTGACAAGGTGTCATAGGCATTATGGATCTCTTTGAACTTTTCGCCGGCGGCAGCATCGTCTTTGTTTTTGTCAGGATGATATTTGAGCGCGAGTTTTCTGTAGGCCTTTTTGATGTCACTGAGAGACGCTGTGTCAGGAACCTGCAGAAGTTCGTAATAGCTGCTAGTCGGCGCTGCCATGATACCAAGTTCCAAAAAGCCAAAGGATATATTAATGCAGAGAAGGGTGAACAGCTTACTCCAGAGTCCAGTTGTACTATATCAATAGTGTGAGCACTGTAGCAGGTTGGAGAAGGGCAAAGAATGGAAGGGAATAAAGCGAAAACAAGTCTCTTTATTTGATCTGAAAGCTCAGTCAGCTTAACCACTCAAACAGCCTGAGACGATTCCGTGATCTTGCAACAGCAAAAAAGGTAGTAACAATTCGGTCGACCTTTTTGTCATGCGCGAGGGTTAGTTTTTTGGTTCTGTTTCGCAAGTGTAGCTGTGTAGCTGTAGCTGGAACTGAAATTAAAACTCAAAGTGGAACTCGGACTAGAACTATTAAAGTGCATGGCCTATGTTCTGCTCATGCTCATAACCGTTTGAGTCCAATCTAGTAAAAGAGAAGAGAGCGATGGCTGTGGCGATGGCGGTAGTGAAAGTGCTCAGAGGCCTAGCTTTAGGATCGTTGCAATCGTGCTTTCTAGGTTTTTTGCTGTAGGGGCAACTTACTATTTGTTAGTAATAAATTACGTTGTGCAGTCAGCCGTGTACTAGGTAAGAAGGAAAGCCATCCATTGCGCTCTTGAGGGATTTCAAAAGTTCAGGACGCTTAAAGCTTCTCAAATAATACTAATTTTGAGGCGATGTATGATGAAAATAATGTAAGCTTTATTGGTGGAATGACTCCAAAGTATTTGGAAAAAGTAGATCTAGATGTAGCTAATTAAAATAATAAATAGTAAATAAACCAAGAAGGACAAGTATTAGTAGAAAGAGTAGAATATGAGAAAACAAGTGCAGGAGTTAGAAATGTACACAAACCAATAAATAGTAGTCTTGAAACTTTGAAGAGGGATGCTGCTGACGGTGATGGACTGTGAAGAAATCCAAAGTAAGACAAAAGAGTGTCATCAGTAGTGGCAGTGGTAGTGATGGTGGTAGTGGTGGTTAGGAGTAGCAGTAGCAAGATCAATAGCAGCAGAAGTAGCAAAAATAGGGAAAATAGGAGCAATAGGAGCAAAAGGAGCAATACTAATAATAGTAGTGGCAAGATGGGTCGCAATTGGCAGTAGTAGATAATCCGAGTGTGCAGTGTACTGTATAGAGTAAAAGACGAGACCTCTCTTTTCAGTATGGTCAATCAAGTCTAACTGCTTCTTCTTATTCTCCTGCATCGCTGGAACTCCGAGATACTATGACTTCAAGGAATTCCAACCACAATGCCCACAACGAGCCCTGCAATCGCTAAGATAAAAAACGCGCCAGCCAAAACAAACGCAATCATCTTACTGCGTGCTGAAACTGTCCCTAAAAGACCATCAAAAAAGCCCGCTCCCATCAATAACCACAATGGCGGAAACAAAACAAAGCAACAAAGCAGAAACGGTTCTGCCGTAGGGTTGCATATGTTATTTCCTTCAGCATCTGTAAACGTGCCGACGGATTTTTCATTTATCATTTCAGCTCCTCCTCCTCTTCCGCCTAGTCCTGCGCCGCCGCCTTGGCTGTTGCTAGGAGCGTGGGTTGCAACATGCGTTGAAGGAAGCTGTTTCTTGTATTGTTGATGCCGCTGGCTTTGATATCCGTGCCGCACTTGCCAGTCCTCGTCACTTATGGCTCGTGCCGCCGCTGCCGTCGCATTGAGTGCGTCGTCATCATCCAGCACAGACCTATGATGCTGGCCACTTCGTTTGACGCGTGCCGCAAACTCGCTCTCTTGCCGTCGCAGCCTTCGTGGAGTTTGTGGAGTTTGTGATTCTTGTTGTTGTTGATGTTGCTGTTGTTGTTGTTGTTGTTGTTGTTGTTGTTGTTGTTGTTGTATGCGAGGGTCATTAGGATTCGTCACTTGAAAGATTTCGGGTGGGTTGGGTGCAGTTCTGGGTAGCACTATTGGGATTGTTGCAGGCAAAGCTACTGAGCTTCCGTCTCCATGAACTGGGCCTAGCAGCGCGGCGGGCAGTGGCGGCACAGATGGTTGTGGTTGTGGTTGTTGTGGCTGCTGTTCTAGATACGGTTGTGCGTGCTGTTCTCGATGAGCCTGAGAAGTTCCAGGCTGTGAAACGGCGTCTGCATAAATAGAAGACGAGTCGCTGGGGCCATCACCATCTCTGACATTTCTAAGCGAGGGTTCTGTTGTCTTTTCACGCATGGTGATGTATGGCACGCCGTGGTGTTGTGGTGAATGAGCGGTGTGGTTGGTGTTGTTACTCAGTAAACTGGACAGGCTAGAAATTGAGCGAGAGATTTTACCTTTTGGCGTTGTTGTAATTAGTCTTGTTGTTGTTGTTTTAGCAGCTGCTGCTCCTACTGCCGCTGCGCGTGGAGTGTTTCGCCTAGCAACAGGCGGAAGCATCCCAGAACCTACCGACATGTGCCGGCTGCTGGACCTGGTCGAAAATAGATTGGGCAGAGGCGCCTGTGTCTTTATTCCACCGCTCTTGCTATTCATGCTATTGATGCTATTAGTGCTGCAAGGCTCGCTGTTGTTCTTCGTGTTACTATAGTTAGTTCCGAGGTTGCTTCCACCCGGCCCACTAGGTCCACTGCCCGTAATAGTTCTCGATGTATGCGTATGCTGCGTAGAATATTCAAAGTCTCGCGTGGGCGAAGCTAATTTATCCAAAGGGGCATTAGAAGTCTCAAACCGATGAACTCTACTTGGATCAAACTTGGAGCCTGTACCAGTTGCCGATGCAGAACCGAAATAATGTTTCCCGTCGAACTTTTCGGTTATATTGGCAGAAGCGCCCAGTCTCATGGACGACCGTTGGGCAGTCTCGACCACGCGTTCAGGCATTTGCGAGTTCTTGAAGGGAAACTTGGACAACGAGTCAACGTTGGGCGAGGCGTAGATGGGGATCATGGCAACGTTGGATACGCCCTTCTTGTGAGTTTTGTGGCCAGCATTGGTGTTTACATTGGTGTAGACAGGGTTGTTGGCGGAATTGCTATTTCGAGACGTCATCTGAGTCGTAGGTGGAGACAATGGGCCAAATCGGCGCTCGCCTAGAATATGTTCATGCGTTTCCGTGTCCACATCTCTCATTCTGTAGACGTGAGGCATGTACGGTCTTGTCGGATGAACGATATACGGCAAGTCCTCACCTAGGTTTCTTAGATCTCTTTGCAGTTGGTTCTTTTGATTGCTTGCGTGCTGTGTTGCAGAGTTTAGGTTCAGAGCATTGCCCTCATACAAGCCTTCAGTGTCTGGGGTTAGCCCACTACTAACGCGAAAAGCACCCGAGGAGCCAGACGAGAAACGACTTTCTTTAATGTTGGCGTCGTCGAATCTGAAGGGAAATGATTCGTGGGGGAGAACAGATATCTGTGAAGCCAATGAGTGTTGGATGTTAGGAGGCAAAAGCGAGCTCACCTTGCGACGTGGCGTGTCTTGTGGTACGCTGCTCTCGTAGGAGGTGTCGTACACTTCGTTGCCATAACTCAGCCGGCTTTCTCTGAGCGGAAGCGTAATTTGAGAGCTGTTGAGATTTTTCTGGGGAGTTGCAGCACCACTTTTTGCATTGTATACACTATCAGCGCCTTCAGCAGCAGCACCGTCGAAAATGATTATACTGCCGCTGTCGTCGCCTGCTGCTAGATCAGAGAATGCATGGACGGGGTTGATATGCGAAGTCGCGTTGGGCTCTAGATCCAAATCGTTCAAGTCGCGAGAAGTCAGTATATGGAATGCAGAGTATTCATTCTGCGCGCCAAAGGACTGGCCCGAATTGGGATCATTTGCCGAGTTCGGAGTAGTTATAGTTGAGTTTGTGTATGGGCCGCCAGCAGACGACTGGGATTGCAGAGAGGCTGGCGATCGGAATGAAGAGGTCACGCTGTGGGCACTTGGGTCTGGCGAAGCATAGTCGTTAAAATCGAACTGCGAGCGTAAGGTCTCGGCACTGGGTACTTTTTGCAGTGTTTGTTGAAAGACAAGCGGGGAAGCCAGGTTGTTGAAGCTGTGCGAAGGGTTTGCATTGTATTCGGAAGACGAGTAATAAGAGGACGAGTCTGAAATGACGCTTTGTTGGCGCTGTAATTGGTTGGAAGCACGAATGGTGGAGGCTCCAGTGCTGGACCAAGTTCCCTGGCGCTTTAGCTGGATCTGTTGAGGGTTGAAGTGATATGATCCTCTAGATCTGTTGTCTTGACTGTCTTCTTCAGCCGAGTGGAAAGAATCTGCCGTCGTGAGGGAGGCCGTCGACGCTGAGGTCGAGAAGCTGAAGCGATCAATGTTGGATGGAGGTATTGAGCGGTTCATTTAGGTATCCAGTTGCGCGAGGTCATGAGCATGGGGAGAAGAAGAAACTCAAGATCGTTGATGCCTAGCACGAGAGGTGGAATTTGACTTCTATAGACGATATGCTGGGCACATTCCAGACTGGTTGAAAAGGATTTGAGAAAGATGCAATTGTAAAGTCTAAAATCTAAGAGTTTTCTATGGCTAGCCTACTGTATTATACCTGATCTTGAGCTAGAGCGACGGGAAATAAAAGTTTCAAGAAAAAACGGAAGATTTGGCCTGTTTTGGCTGAAAAGCGGTCTGTTTTTATTTATTTTATTTCATTCTTTCATTCTATAGATTTTGTTCATGCCGGAGTCTCCTTTTGGAACTGGCTCAATGGCTCACAAAACTCATGATCTGAGATTGAATCTGTGCATACGACAGCTTTCATGTACACTCTTCTTCATGCTCTTCATATACCTCTTGAACTTCATCGTGCCGTGGAAGTAACCGTGGTAGCGGAGCTTCCGTCGACGCAAAAAATCCAGGGGCTTTTTGAAAAAACTTTTCTCTCGCATCATCTCATGATCCCAGGTCCTCGTTAGCCCACCGTAAGCTCCTTTTCATAGTCATACCCATTCGTACATAGTGCAGCTGCAGTATGGTCCCCGAATGATTCCTCAAAAGGCTCTACAGTAGTCAAGTGCAGCACTGGCTTTTTGGAAACTTACTGAGTTCTTCACAAAGGCTGTGCACTGCAGCATCAGCGCTGACGAGTCAGTGACGGCAGTATTAACTAAGTCAACGTCTACGTTAGCGTAGACTTAGCAGCAGTCTATTCATTCAATATAGAGACTACTGCAACTGCATACCGACAGTCTATTAGTTGCTTGAGCGTTGGGCTCAAGCACAGGTCATTAAGACTCCGACTATAAGGCCCTCTCTAGGAAGGTCAGTATGAAGGTCAACTGAACATTAGACTTTAAGCTCTCTTGTGTGTGGCAATTCTTTCCGTTTGTTTCTCGTGCTTCACCGCACAGTCAATAGACCGACTTAAAATTCTTTGGTTGACGCTGCGAAATTGCATTATTGCTCAGCAGTGGCCCAGCAGTGCGGAAGGTTGACCTGGAGTTGTGTGCTTATTCTTTGTTTGCCTGATCATGCTCTGGCAGTGCGCGTGCGTAAAGTGCGAGCTCAGTGCGAGCTCAGTGCACCCTGTGCCAAGCTAGCTAGAGTCAAGTCTAGCGATCAGTGCTATGGGTTCTTTGTGGAAAACTGCTGTGGTCTTTGTGTGATTGTGATGGTTTCAACGGTTCAATATTTTTAGATGGGATGCATGGCTTTGAACTGCTACATCTGATAGACACTAGTATCCAGGATTCAAACATGACCTGCTTTCAAGAGGCCTTTGAGCGGTGTTTTTGGTACAAGATCGTGAGCCTAGGATAACATATGAGTAGCCCGTTCTACTGAGATTCCGAGATTCTTGCTTCGCTTTGCTTTTATGTGCACGGTCCCTACATGCATCAATTCGCTGCACACTTCCAAAGAGAGAATACCAGAAATGAAGCTTAAATCCTCAGTATCATCAGCACTATATCATTTTGGGGTTTTCCAATTCATAAGCAAAAAAGAATTGAAAAACTTAAACCCTTATAAAAAACTGCAACGGCTGGCTTAGAAAAGAATAAAACAAAATGAAGTAAAATAAAAACAGATCAACCTTTATCGGCGTCGTCGCGTCTAAACTGAGAATGCTGCTTTGTTTGTTTTGTATTTTTTCGCGAAGAATGAGCCGTCTTTTTTGTTATTCGAGAATAGTTCTGCAGCAGCTGTATATTCCGACTGGTAGAAAAACACCCGGAGAGTCCTGAATAGCTTGTTTTTGCTAAAAAGAAAAGCGCAGTCGTGTTTTCTACTAGGCTGCCTTGCCTAGATAAACTATCTCGATATTCAATTGAGAAAAAATAGGGCCGAGCTGGGAATTGAACCCAGGACCACTCGCATTCTAGTACAGAAAATGAATTTCAATTCGAACCCAAAGCGAGTATCATACTACTAGACCACACGGCCGCCTTCTTTGATTGTAAAGAGTCTAGGTATTATAATCCAAAGAGTGATGTTTAATCATTTTCATTACGTAAACATTCATTTTGGCTAAGAACGACATGATTGACGGAACTAAGGATCTTACTGAAGAAGCAGACATCATCCATGAGCCAGATCCCCCTGACATCATGCTGGATGACGGCGATGTCGTCGGCGAGGAAAATGGTGGTGGCGATGCCGAAAAAATGAACAATTATGGTGGCGATACCGAAAAAATTTTCAACAACGAAAAACCCGATGAAGAGACAAACAACAGGCTCAAAAGAATTTTCAG